>PVKE010036429.1:0-16405 GCA_004027555.1 Craseonycteris thonglongyai | reverse complement strand
ACCTCATCAAATTTAACAATAAATTAAAAAAAAAAAAAAAAAAAAAGAATGCTCTCTCTTATGTATATAAGAGAAGACATGTGTGCTCTGCATTCATCCTCACAGAGTTGTGCATAGACGTGAGTTAAGGGCACATACTTTAATGTGGTTGATAATTTTAATCACATCTAGCAAAATGTTAAGTTCAGGTGACATTTTTTGGCTAGCCATCTTTTCTCTATAAATTACAGTGCAGAGACAAACATTCAGAAGCAACGTCCTTGATCTGAGTAGTGAAATCTGAAAGACATCCAGTCATGGCAGTGGCTCCATCTGTGCATATGAGGGCTGTCCAGAAAGTATTCAGCCATGTATAATAATATAAAAAATAGAGGAGAGATGCTGGGATAGCTCAGTGATTGAGTACTTGCCTTGCAATTATGAAGACCAGGGTTTGATTCCCAGCCCTGACCCATGCAAACCCCATATGCTGAACAGCGGTACAACTGGTAATCGCTGAGATGGCTTAGTGGTAAAGGTTCTTGCCCCCCATATGGGAGGACCTGGTTTGGTCCCTGCCCTATGGAGCTGCATATCTATCAGTGTGGCATGAAACCATGCCACAACTAATGATAAACAACTATGAAGACTGCTCTGGACCCTTCTCTCTCTCTGCTTCTCTCTCTCTCTCTTTCTCAATCACATAAACAAACAAACAAAAAATGAGGCATTTATGGCTGTATTATCCTGGATAGACTTGGATACCAAAATAAAATGCCCAACTCAGTTTTGCTGATATGTAATCATTCAAAGATTTGAATAGTTCTACAGCTGTGGTGTTAGCTGGCAACAAAAGCGCACATAATATATTCTCATGCACATCCTCCTGAAGAATATATCACACACAAACAAGCATTGTTACCTTGTTGTCAACATCAGTGGGTTCATCAACCTGGATTGTGTACCATGGTGATTCATTAATCCTAACAACTGTGTCTCAATGTTTTCTGCTGTTTCATCAATTTATCTAGTTATGGTGCTAGCCATAAGAGCAACACATGCCACCTTTTGAACTGTAGCCTCTCCTAAAAGTTCATGACAAATGTCCTTAGCAGTAGGCACAATCAACTCTTCACCAATAGTGAAGGGCTTCTTAGCTTTAGCAATGAGGTTAGCCTCTAAGAATGATGCTCTCAGTGCAGACACATTTCATGCAGTGGTGACCTTCAGATAATTGCTTCTGTTCTTCATGTTCATGTGTTTTTCTTTTGAAAAACTTCAAACACTTCTCTTTTAATGCAGGGTGCTTAGTCTCCATGTGACAAAACAGTTTTGAAGGTTTTGTGGCTTCATTGGATAGCCAGTTGCTGCATATTATACAAAGCAGGCTTAGAGAACATGTATCACCTGTTGCAATAAACCCATAATTTAAGTAGGACTGTTGGTATTTTCTTTTAAACACAGCTTTCTACTTCTTGGCAGTCTTAGAGTCTTTTGCTGTCTCATCATTGGGTCTTCCCCGTTTTCAAAGAAGCTCTCCTATCATATTTGGTTTTTTTACTTATATTGGCTAGGGTTAGCTTGTGGGCTTACCAAAACTGTGACTGAGACAAGTGTGCAGTGCAGGAAAGAAGCACAGATGGAAGTGGTAAATAAAATAATGGGTGAGCCATGCACAGATTAAACTAAGTGTTGGAGTCTGACATATAGCCTGCCACCAGATGCAGCTTGTCACTTGACATACACTGATAGGGTTTTTGATATCAGTCTGAAAGCAATTGATTTATTATGGTCTTTGTGCAGTCACACCTCTCTGCTAATGTTAATCTGTATTTGCAGCCACTCCCCAGTGCTAGCATCACTGCCTCAGCTCCATCTCAGATCATCAGGCAATAGATTCCCTTAAGGAACATGCAACCTAGATCCCTCACATGCACAGTTCACAATAGGGTTTGTGCTCCTCTGAGAATCTAACAGGAGGTGGAGCTCAGGTGGTAATGCAAACAGTGGGGAGTGGCTGTAAATACAGATGAAGTTTTATTTGCTCAGCAGCTGCTCACCTCCTGATGTGAGGACTGGTTCCTAACAGGCCACAAACTGATACCAGCCTATGGCCCAGGGGTTGGGAATACCTGCTTTAGAGTACAGCATAGAGAATATTGTCAGTAATACTAGAATAACTATGTATGAAGTCAGATAGGTACTAAACTTATCAGAATAATCACTTCATACGTTATATAAATATCTAATCACTATGTTGTACACCTGAAATTAACCAATATTGTATGTCAACAGTAATTTAAAAAGAAATAAAAAAGTGGAAAAAATTAAATTCACATTAAATGGTTATGTGATCTATGATTCTTTTGCCAGGAAGTAGTTAAAAATAAATTTTTAAAAAAGTTATTGTACTGTCAATGTTAATAAGCAGAGTTTTATATTTCTTAATGAGCAAAAGAAGCCCACATGTTTTTTTTTGTTGTTGTTTGTTTGTTTTTTTTAACTGATATTTGGTTTTATTGTGCCAAGAACATTACAGATGGCGAATCTTGTCAACACCTGCAGGGCACAGGTGCCCCATCTGGCAAGGCTGCTCCCATTCCCCACACATAAATCCTGGGTGGCGGCCATGATTCTCAAAGGTGCCCCCCACCCCAAGATTCCAAAGAAACTGGTAGTAGTGGTTTCAAGTGAGTACTAGCAGGTGCTTGTGTATTTGTGTGTTGGGGGGGTGGTTAGTCTCATCTGTAATTGTTCAAGTATGTATGTGTATAGGTAGTTTCACCTGTAAGAAGCCTAACAGAGGGATCAATAATTTTTCTAGAAGTCTTTACCTGCATTACAGTTTAGGCAAGTGTTGGCCTGAATCAGCATTTCTTAACCTTTTGTGAATAATAAACTCTTGGAGAACCTTATGAAAATAATGACTGTTCACTGCAGAAGAAATAGATGAACATCTAAAAAGGACATAGAGTTTATCCTACAATTTCAAGTGACTCACTGTCCCCAGAAGAATACATGGACTTGATGACTAGATCTACTTAAGATAACCTACGAGTAGATTAATTTTTAAATATCTAAGGCCAGGTATATGTAGGCACTTAGATATTGTGTCTGAATTAAAAATTATCATTTTGAAAAAACTTAATGAGAAGTCATAACTGTATCAATGAAATTAAATACATTTCTTAAAACTGTCCTCATTCACAGGGTGTTTACAACATAATGGTCAGTTTAGAACTCTGCCAATTATAAGAATTTATCTTATAAATAAGTGGATCAGAGATTTACACTGCCAAAAAAAACAAGATCAAATATTGCCCATGTTTTTGTAAAATTGCAGCTGAAGGAGAAAAGGTATTTATATAATAGTAATTATAACTGGTAATAAAATAGCTGGCTTTATAAGAGAAAGCTACATATAATAAAAGTGGGTCATATATTTTGGGAGTGTAAGAAAATCTACAAAACAAAAAGTACACAAAGATGTAGGAAATGGGCTTATAGGTAGGAGGGGACACAATTTTGACAGGGAGCTATGATTAATAAGGGTCCAGCAGATATAATGTCCTTTTTTTATAGATAGCATACTTGGGTGTGCTATTATGATGTTACAGAATTTACATGCTTATGATTTTGTGATAAAATATTTGGTACAGATTGCCAGCTTATAGAAAGAGGTGTTACTTCTGCTGGGTTCTGTATATTTAAAGTTTATCTTTAAAATGTGAGAGGTGACAGATTTAGATTAGTTAGAGAGGAAAGTGTATTGATGTGGTATTAGGAGTCCAGGTTCTAGTCCAAATCTATCACTCTTTGGCTGTATCATGAGGCCTAAGGTAGGTCATCTATAAGCACTGGGTCTGGAATCTATCCATTAATCACAAAATGAAGAGGCTCATTAACTGAGCTTGAAAGTCTTCAGGAGTATTTAAATATGTAACTTTCTTTGATCCCTCTCTACTTGCAGAGTTTCAAAAAAAGGCTCAAACGACATCTCACCAATTTCAAATATTCCTTGTTCAAAGTTTTGTGACTCTGATATTGGACACATAACATTTAAAAACAAAATAAGAGTAATTCAAGTAAAATGCAAATGATTGAGTCTAAATTGAAATGCTATTTAATAAAATAAAAATTGTTAATTTAATACAGAAAATGAAATAATTTACAAATGATTTAGTAAGCTTTCAAAGGGACAGAACTTTTATTTTATTTGTTAGTTTTATCAAAACATACCACTTAAAAGCTGAGACCAATATTTTACCCAAGTATAAATATAAAAAATATATTTGGAAAATAAATTTGCTGTGGTAAGAACCATGTGCATAGTCTCTTTTAGTTATATCACCACTCACTGTTCTGAAGGCTATGGGGTCAGGGGGCTTTGGTAGAGGTTGGTTGGCAGTTGGGCTCTCAGGATCCCTACCTAGGCAGGCTCTTGAACCCATTACTGGGTGGTTAATGAGAACTGAGTTTCAGACTTACTAAATTACTACCTTCTTCACTCTAGGGTTCTCCCCAAGATAGCCCTTTGGGTGTTGAATGTTTTATGCTTGGGAGCAGCTATTTGTATGGAGAACACTTCTCAAAAGGCTGAGGCAGTAAATCCCATGGTGAATGTGCCTGGATTTTGGAATTATTATGAGTGAGGGATTGAGAGAGATAATCAAATTTCCTGCCAATACCAACAGGGCAAAAGTATTCAAATGGGCAAAATGGCTATAACAGCTGGGGATCAGAACTCAGCAGCCTTTAAAATAAAAAAAGAAAAAAAAAGAAAAAAAGCAAGGGCTATTGTCTTATAGCCTGGCTATAGTAAGTACTATATCTTTCATTATTTTTTCATGGGTATTGATTTGAAATGGTATACTCATTAAATATTTTATGTGTTTTTCCCATGTACTACTAAGAAAAAAGATTACAAATTGGCTGAATTAACATTTTTAACACATAGTACTTAGAATTGTGCTAAGGTGTCTACCTACCATATACAGAGAGACAAACAACCAATAATTACACTATGGTAAGTGATAAGTGATAAAGAATACCCCAGTATCCACCAAAGCAAAGCAGTACTCAATTGGTTTGGGATGAAGATGGTGATCAGGGCAGCATTGTTGGCGATGACCCAAAGTATGGGCATTTACTCATGGGAGTTACAAAGTTTGAGAATAGAGAAATGGATTGGGTGGGCAGGATCGTGATTAAACAAAGTCCACTGTTAATAGGAAAAAAGAGGTTTGAATGAAATTTTAGATGACTGTCAAAAGAGTGTTCATAGAGGCATAGCATCAGATTACAAAGAACAAGGTTACAAAGCTATAAAGGTTAAGCTTTCTTTACTATAATAAATTTTAGCTGTAAAAATTATTATGGAAGCAAACTGTAGCTTAAAAAGTTAAAAGTAGATACAAGGTAATAAAAATATGAGAGAGTAAGGAGGTAGTGGGCAAGAGTGATCAAGTGATGTTTAATAAATACTTTCTAAGGAAAATGAGATTACAATATTCCTTTTATCTGCTAAACTACAGTCTTAAAAGGGCAAGAAAATAAAGAGACATTGTATTCCCTGTTTGTATATAACATGATCACAGGTTTCTTTTTTCTTTCTCTCTCTCTCTCTCTCTCTCATTAGAATACAGAATAAAACCACAATATACCAACCCTCAACTAAATACTATTCTCTTTTCTTCTGCATTTACTTAACTTTCAAAAATAAAGACATGAGGAAGCTGAGATGGCTCAGCGGGTTAAGCACTCGCTTTGAAGCCCTGGGGACTGAGGATTGAATCCTGACCCTGGCCTGTGCGGACCCATATACTGAACTGGGGTGTGCTTCCCGAATGCAGTGAGGCCTCCAGTTCAGTTCAAAAAAACAAAACAAAACAAAACAAAACCCAAAAAATAAAGACGTATGAAGAAAAAATGATGGTAAGTACCAATTTATTTTTTAAATGAGTAACTTCAAGGAACATTTTATAGCTGGTACTTGTATGATCCACTCTCCTATAACATACGAAACTTTATCTATTGTATTCTCAGACACAAAATGATGATATTAAGGAAATATAGGGATGTAATCAGCAGAGAATATTTCATTCATTACATTCATCCTACCATGATCTAGTTAATAATGGTATGAAGCAGACTAATAATTTTTAATCTAATTTCAACAGCAAACATTAAATTAGTAACTTTCTGTTAACCACAGCTTCAAATTTTAATAATGAATGCCCTGTCTTCATGTATCTTGGTTAATCAAGAGGCAGGAAGATTGATTTCTCTTGGGAAAATGGCATGCTATTGTTCAATTATTTACTAGTAAAAATTATATTCAAAAATCTCATGCATCAAATTTAATTACCAAGCAGATGATTCCATACAAAAAGGGTAAAGTAGTACGAAATGAGAGGATTTAAACCAAAGTTTTAACATTATGATTTTCCAAAGAATGCAGATGGTATAATATCCAGAAGATATACATTACCCTGATTGTTGGCATCACTCTTCTTAAACTACAATTTGGTCTAAATGAAAAACTAAAAATAAAAAAAGGAAAATAAAGCAGGAGCTGGGATAGCACATTTCCATTATTTTACTATTGTCTGTCTTTTAGATTTTAAAGGTTGTCACACCAAGTTGCCTCATATCTATGTGGCTTTGTTTCTCTCTGATCCACACACAAAATGTAAATTGGAAGCATGAGCTGACCTTTACTACCAGTCATTCTTTTATTTGAAGATGATAATGGATTTTCCTTGTGGTGGAAGTTGTGAGCCAAGAGTGCCCTCACTTATCTCACTGTTAAGTGTGTGAAGTGGTCATCACAGGGTGTAGAAGGAGGACACAGCTCTTAGGACAACAAAAGACAGGCTTACTTACATCATGGTTTTTAGCCTTAGGATTTTTTCTGATTACAGACAATAGAGGTAATCTCTTGCTGATATTTAACCTGCATCTTTGTGGCCAAGATAATAAGATCCATTGTATCAGCTGTGAGAGCAAGCAACAGTTAAAACTATAAAGGAAAAGCTTCAGTAAATTTGGCTCCTAAATTCCTATAAATCTTTTTCCAGAATTCAAGAAATATTTGAGGAATACTATGGATAATACAATACCTAAAAACAATGAACAACTGGGCTGTTCAAAAACCTATTCCTTAGCTTATTGCCATAGTACTGGAAAGTGCACCATTTCTGAGTGCTTATTTCATATGGTATCTATTAACTGCTATTTTATGTCAGATATTATGTTTAAAGCTTTAGATACATCACTTAATTTCTAAAAAGTAGACATTGTTAAACATTTTTAGAGAGAAACAGGATTAAATAGAGTCCAATAACTACATAAGTATTTTTGCTTTCAAATCCCACTCTTTATATTAATAAGCAAATCTACCTCCTCTTTATTAGCTTGAATTAGGAATTAGTATTTTGCAAGGAAAATCATCCTGGGAAGATGACAATATTATGTCTATTTGCCACTTACGTACTTATTTAGTGTGACTTACTTCAGGTGCTTTCATCCCTGCAGTTGGTTTGGTAAATGTAAGATCAAAGGGTGGGGAAGTTGATAAATTAGAGAGAGATGATATGAGGCTCCTAGCAGGCACATGACCATGAGGACTATTTAGTGGATAGGGACACTGAACCCTAAAAAATAGGTTAAAAATGGGGAAAAAAAGTAATTTTGCAAAATTAAACTCATCATTTTGGTATCAGTTAAGCTCTGCTTAACTGGGGTTGGACAGTGTTCTGAAAGTCTGCAAATGAAGTCTCATTTCCCTTCTGTTGCAGTACTAGGTAGTATTTGTACCTAAAGAAGCAGAAAGGAGTTCAGGGTTAAATGCAAAGTGATAAAAGATGGATACAGTTGAAAATAGAGCTAATCAAGAAATTACTCCTGTCCTCCTTATTGAAATGCTAAGATTAGCTCAAACCAAGACCAGATAAGAAGTAGCACTCCTAAAAAATAGGACAAAGAAAAAGAACAGCTTTAGGTTTTGCAAAGATCAGAGTATTGATTGCTTAATAACATCAGGCAACAATCATGGCATGAGAATACCAAAAGCAATCTGGAAATTAATAAAGTTATACACTAATCTGCTACAACCCACTCAGTTCATTTTCTTTAAAGAATTTCTTCCCGACTTATCACTGGTAAATGGTTTACCTTTCTTTCAGTTGACAATGAAACTGGGGAAAGCAACACTTTTAAAAAGAAACTGAAATAGAATTTCAACCAATCTAGTACGAAACAGGGCTTGATCTAATTGTGGCCAGCATAGTAAGCTGCCTTCCAGTATCCTGGAGTAAAGATGGTTATCAACAGCTAAGCCATTTGGCCAACCCCGAATGAAATCTTGTATCCACATGATGGCAAAATCTAGTTAAAAATATTGAGAATTTGGGAGTAAAAGAAAGCAGTTAAATACATCACAGGGCATCATGTACATAGAACTGACTTGAATTTAAGTATTTCCTGTAGTTCCTAGTTGTTACAAAAGCCCAGGTATGAAAAAAGCTAAAATAGTAATATTTTAATCAAAAAATATTGCCACACCTATAATTTGTGATAGTCTTTTCCAGTAGTGAATTCAGAGAAAAAGATGAATCTGTTTTCTGCTTCTCCCTATTCACCCTTCCCTTTTATTCTCTTACTTTAAATTTAGTTAAAAGGGAAATATATCACTATGACTTGTATGTGCATATATGGGCCAAAAATGTACATATGTGAGTATGTGAGTATATGAGTAAGTGTATGTGTGTTTCCTTCAAGAGTCAACCGAAAAGCTTCCTCTTTGTTTAATTATGAGGTCCTAGCTTTATTACAATGTTATTATGCATATAGTAAGTACTCAATTTGAAATGGCCAATGTGCTGGAAAATCCATCCTTGTAATAAACTAAACAGAGGTCTTCAAACTACGGCCCGCGGGCCAGATGCAGCCCATGAGGCCCTCTCATCCAGCCCGTGAAGACCTTCTTATCTGAATAAAATAATATTAAATAAATAATTAAAAACAATATCTATGTTTTGATTCTTTTTTATTTGGACCTTGAATGTGTAGTCGGCCCCCAAACTGCTGTTTGATAGTTAATGCGGCTGAAAAGTTTCGAGACCCCTGAACTAGGACAATGTGTCTCTAACATAAAAATACAGAGCCATACGGAAATTCCACTCATTGAAGAATTATTTACAATAGTCAATATGTGGAAAACAACCTAAATGTCCATTGACAGATAGGTAGATAAAATTAAAAGGTGGCATGCACATACAATGAAATATTATTCAGCTTTAAAAAAGGATATTCCACTATATCCACCAAGCTGGATGAATCTTAAGAACATCATGCTAAGTGAAATAATCCAGTCATAGAAAGAGAAACACTTACATAATCCCATTTTTATGAGGTAACCAAAGTTGTCAAAATCACTGAAGCAGAGAGTAGAATGATAATTGTCAGGGAATGGAGTGAGGGAGAACTGGGGCGTTCCTATTGCATAGGCATGAAGTTTCAGTTACACAAGATGAATAAGTTCTAGATTATCTGCTATATAACATGCTGCCTTAGTTTGGTTGACAGTAGTACTGTGTTTTATACTTAAAATTTTATTAGAGTAGATCATATGTTAAGTGCTCTTACCACAATAAAAAAGCAAGTGGGGGAGTCAACTGAATAATTTTAAGTGTCACTAGTCCCTAGATCACAAATCAGGTTTAAAATAAACCATTTAAGTAATTACTGTTACCAGAAACACAAATGTAAATAAAGGTTCAACTATATCCTATGTACACATGTAAATAGTTTATTTGAATATACTTAAATTTATTCTTTTTACAAAATCCTCTGTACTTAAAGAGAATATACTTAAATTTATTCATTTTTTATTCTTTGTACTTAAAACATAACCATAAATGCATGCAGGCACAGTTCTTTTAAACAACTTATGGGCTGTCTAGACTATATCTATTAGCCCCTGGGGATCCTTAGACCCCAGATGGATAAACTTTCATATAGAAAATTAGCATATTTATTACTTTCTCAACTGTTCTGTTAGAATCTTCTGAGGGACAACTAATGAAAATAAAAAAACTCTAGCACCCTATTAAAATCTTTAAATTACCTCACTTTCTAACCTCATAGAAATGAATTTTTAGAAATATAGCCTTGTATATTCAACCTGTGAATTGTCATCAATCTAAAACAATTATAATTTATACTTTGAATTCACATCCTCTAGCAAAAAAAAATAAAAAATAAAAAATAATAAAGTTTTAACTCACCATCCTGACTATCAATGACCCACAGTAACTTGTCCTTAGTCATTATTTAATAGATATCTGCTATATGTTAGTAGCCAAATGCTATTTAATAGTTACAGAATAAACACATTTTACCCATATTCACTTTATCACTACTATAAGATCATCAAGTGTATTAATTTGGTGATTACTCCAGTCTTATGTTCTGTTCAATCTATTTGCATTTCTCCTTGTTAAAACTCCAATTATCATTAATTTTTCTGATGGATTTTTCTAATGAATATCTATGAGTTACTCAAGGTTTTCTCTAATTGATTCCACACTGAAAAAAATGAATGTTGTTCCATGAAGTTCATAATGATGTATTGTAGAGCACGTGGTATGCAAGTAGCAATGGGGAAAAGAGACAGAGAAAGAAGAGATTTTCTCTTCAAACTGTGAGTGTTTTAAGATATGGTCAGTGATTTCAAACTGGCAAAATATAAAAACATTCCATATTGAGGATGTATTTATGATGTCTATGTGTGTGTGTATGAGAGAGAAAGAAAGAGAGAGAATGAATGAGAATGAATGTGTGTGTGTACAAGTATACACATCAGGAATAATCCCCTGGGTTCCAATTTAGGACTTCTTTTTTTGCCTCCAAAGCTTTATAAAGGCATAATTAATATACAATAAAAGTTATATAGGTTTGATGTATAATTTGATGAGTTTGCCAGATGCACATTATGAGTTTGGCATGTGCTTATCAACCTTTAATGCCCTTACCAAAACCAAGGCAATATTCATATATATCACCTTTAGAAGTTTCCTATACCCACCCCACCACGTTTTTGTAGTATGAACCCTTAATATGAGACCTACTCTCTTAAATGCATAATATCATACCTTTAACAAATGTTTATGTGCACAACATTGTACTGTTAACACACTTTTAAGTGCACAACATTATATTGTATATAGGCACTAAGTCAGAATTTCCTATTTTCAACCATTTAAATGATCTGGATCACATTGCCTATGGAGTGAATTAAAGTGAGTTTTAAAGCTACAGTAATAATTTTTTAAATATATATTTGATTTTACTTAAGTTAATGCAATTCATAAAATAAAAACAAAAATATCTATGGTCACTATAGCTAAATTTATAAACATTAAAAAAAAACTTAATAGTTTCTATTTTACTTGTTATGGGATTGGGTGGTTTAATGTTTTCTTGAGAAGAAAATATATATGAGACCAAATCTGTGTCTTTTCTGTCTGTATTATAAGCTACTAGATAAAATGTAAAGTTCCTCCTTGGAACAAATATTAACAAGCACAGAAAATTATGTTAACACAAATGGAATTTCAACTTTATCCCTATAATCAGAGAAATGATGGCAGCCAGCATAAATGACTCTGTGAGAATGCTGGAAACTTCATTCTAGTCCTGGATTTGCTCGTCACGCTAGGAAAATCATATTCATATCTGTGGCTCATGCTGCAAGAACAGTGGAACTTTGGGATGGACATTTTTTCTCCATTAGCATTTGGCAATTTCACATTCAATCTTAGTCCATTAAATACTAGTGATCTCCTTTCATATAAGACACACTTGAATGGCCCCTTCTCCAAAACTTGATAGGACATGTCTTAATTTATCTATCACAGATTTGTGATTCTAAATATATAATATGCTATGTCTGTGTACAAGTACATATGTGAAATAGAGAAAAAGAGAATGGGAAAAAAAATTGTGAAATGACAGTGCCATATGATGGAACCATTTTCTTAATAGTTTTTCAAGGTCCTTGTCTTTATCACATATACCTAGTGTGACAATCATTATTTCTAACAAAGAGTAACATTTGGATCACTAGCACCTCTAATGTCCAATCGCTTTATCAATCAGTGAAAAGTCTATATTTTATATTATAAGCAATTGAAAAACAATGGCTAAATCCAATCTTAAATATAGTCATATCTATTATACTTCTATATAAATGTTTTGAAATTTAGAGTATCTTATCTCTCAGAAGACATTCATATATACACATATATGTCATATGTATGTATATGTACCAATATACATATTATGTATGAGGGCTGTCCAGGAAAAAAATCCAACCATAAATGCCTCTATTTTTTCACATCACATGGCTGGATACTTTCCAGACAGCCCTTGAATATACAAAAATATATATTATATTAATATGTATAAACACATGTGAAAATATCTTATTTAGTTAATTAGTATTTATTTCATAATATTCTGTAAGTACAAGAAGCTCTGATTTTATTATAAAAGTTAATATTAGTTGACATATTTCACCTTTTATTTCACCCCAGTATGTTTTTTGATTGAGCATTTTGCTATGCTTCACGTCTAAATATCCAACTGTTGACTGGAAATCTGCACCTAGCTACCTAAGGAACCTCAAACTAAGCATGTCTGAAACTAACTGCATTACAGCCAGCCCTCAGAGCATTCTCTGTCTATCCATGGAGTTAGCATCTCACCAGCCATCCAAGCCTGAAAGATGGCTCTTCCTTAGTGCTCTCTGCCTCAAGTGCCAATCCATCAACACATCCTGTAAATTCTGTCTCTAAAATGATTCCTAAGACTATAACAACTCGTCCTTGACAGCCAACTGTCCCCTGTCTCCACAAGCAGCTGTGTGCCTTTGTGCTTTACCCTTCTTGGAAGGCTTCTGTTCTGTTTTTCTATTTTTCAAAATCCTTTTACAGGCTCAGCTCAGTTGTTCTTCTATAAAACCTTGCCTTTCTTCATTAACTAGAATTAATTGTTCCACCCTCAGCGCTTCTGAAAGTTCACCTATCAACAACAACACAATAATCATAATTCAATGAAGTAGGTGCTGTGTGTGTGCCTTGTCTTCTGGGTGTACTGCTCCTGGCACAGTGCCCACTAGATCTGATGACCATTAATTCTTCCAGTTGGGATTAAGGCTTCTGCTCCCTCAAGTACCAGGACATCAGAGACAGGCATTAGCTAAGACTCTGGAGACAAGCTCTCTCGGGTTTTAGTCCTAGATCATGACTTAGCAGCTGTGAACGAGGGCAGTTGCTTAAACCTTCCTGAACATCACTTTCCTCATCTACAAAAAGGCATGATAGATCTTCCTCATAATATTAATGCAAGACTAAAACAGATAATACAGGTAAAGTATCCTGCTTATTAGTTTGAGCTCTCCATATTATTATTCCCTTAAGTGGCAGAGCCACCAGAATATCAGAACAAATGACAGTTTACTGCCGCAGAGGGCCAAAAAATAAGGAGCTCTAAGTCTCAAGGCACCAGGTTGAGGACAATTCTCAGTCCCAGGTGGGACAAAACATACTCTCATAGCTTTTACCCATGACTTTTGTCACTTAATAAGTTCCCACTCTTTCTCCCTCATCAAGCTGCTTGGTAGAACCAGAGCATCTTGCATGTTTTTATGTGGCAGGAGTCTGAAATTAGTCTATATTTCTGAGAACCTAGGGCATAAGGATTTCCTATATCCTTTCCCCTTTCCCTTCATTCCTGTCACTTCGCCCTGTTCTAAAACAAAGTGGGAAGTTGGAACGTGATCAAGGTGGAAAGGGTAGTTCTCAGAAGTACAAGTTGAGGGGAGAAAGCCCTAAGTGGAGGCTGAAAAGAGGAATAGTTATATTTAGAAGGCTTTCATTTGGGAAAGTATTGCCAGGTGGCCAGTCATAAATAAAAACTGTTAGGCACACCCAAGCCCAGGAATATCTATACTAGCATTTCTCAAACTACGCTCCACATGTCCTCTGTGATTACTCAATGGGGGTTCTATTGATTAAACATGTTTAGAAGATACAAAACCTCCATCCTTTCACCTGAAGATTTACACTATATATTAAAAACTTTTTTAATAAAAAAGTAAATACAATTTAATTTAGTTCAGTCCTGTGTTTCTAAAAATTATTTGAAGAGCACAAGAACATACACAATTGCTTCTACCCTTAGAACACTACTTAACTTCTTGGTGAATATATAGAATATAATTTAAAAGATGGCCTATACTTATAACTGAAGTAGCCAACAGTTTTGTACGGAAAATGAACTTTATTAAACTCTTATAGAATACTATTTCCATTAGCCAAAAGGAAACACACTATCCAGTTTTGGAGGCATTATTCCTGAGAACCCTTACATATGTTAAAGAGCTAACAGGATCTGCTATTTTATTAAAACTGTTCATAAAGAGGCTTTATGGTTGGCAAACTAGACAACCCACAGGTCAAATAATTTAGTCCACTGACTGTTTGACAAATACAGTTTTTTGGGATCCTAGACATGCTCCTTTGTTTATCTCTTTTTTATGGCTGCCTTTATCATACAATAGCTGAGTAGTCCTCACAGGTATCACATGACATGAAAAAGCCTAAAATATGTACTTTCTGGTTCTTTACAGAAAAGGCTTGCTGACCAACATTTCTAGGATTATATTTCATTTAAATTCAGATGACATCTTTCTAAAAGTCATCTGACAGGATCTGGTACCACATTAATTCAATCGATAAAATGTGTAGTTAATAATCTTATCTCATTTCAGGACAAAACTTTAAAGCTGTCTCAGATGTAAAACTAAAACATCAAAAACTGGTATTTCTGTATAATCTGCAAAAGTCCTGGCATGAAGAACTTCCCCATGTTTTGAGGAGTAGCTAAGACTTATATGCATAGTACTTTGGGAAAAAAGTTTTTTCAAAATTCAGACTTGGTTTTCAAAGTTCTACATGGTTGTATCTGTAAAAATCTAGGTACTTCTCTTTGTCCTTCACATGGTTAAAACTAATCTTATTAATTTATTAATGTACTTACATTTAGCCTCTTCTGAACACTAATGAAAATCTCTATTTGAATTATAATTAATTGGAAAGTTCTTGAGAATTGCAATTTAGCTTAATCAAACATGAAATTTTTATCTTTTCTGGTGAAAGATAGAACTTCAGAGTAATTGCTCAGTATGTCGAACACTCTACATGTAAATTTAATAACAATCTATAATACAGCTAGCTTTTTATTGAATTGCAGAATTTGGTGAAATCTATATGAGTACTACGATAAAGGTCTTATGTTGGTATTTTATGTTATCATAATGTATTTTAAATCAATATGAGTTTCTTAATATAAGAAAACATGGGCAAAAAGTTGTTGTAAATACTGAGATGATAAGATTTTAAATTGCTGATGAAAGATTATCTTGAGCATTTGTTTGTAGAATCATTAATACTAGTCTAAGTTGTACTCATCCCAAATGTTAAATTGGGTTCCAAAAATACTTTATAGATGTATTTATTTTTATTTTTTATTGTTTTTGACAGCGAGAGAGAGAGAGAGAGAGAGAGAGAGATACTGAGACAGAGAGAGAACTGAACTGGGGGAACTCCTCAGTTCAGCACATGGGTCCGCATGGGCTGGGGCCGAGATTCGATCCTCGGTCCCGGCGCTGCAAAGTGAGGGCTTAACCCACTGAGCCATCCCGGCTTCCCCAAAAATACTTTAAAAGTGATAACTTTAAGACTGTGACATTGAATTTAGGGGATGCTGGGACAGTTCAGTGGGTTGAGTGTTCATCTTGAAGCCCCAGGATCCAAGGATCATATCCAGGCCCCAGCCCATGTGAACCCATATGCTGAACTGGAGTGTGCTCTGAGTTCGGTTCTTACCAGGGGTAGCTTTCCATATCGGAGGCCCCCAGTTCAGCTCCTGTCAAGGCATGCTTCTCATGTAGAAGGCTGCCAGGTCACAGGGGCATGTCTTCCATATGGGAGGCCCACAGCCTCATTCCTGCCTTGAACAGCCCTGAACCTACCAGTGGAGTGAAACTATATCAAAAACTAACAACATACAACTATGGAGACAGCTCTGGGATCTCCCCCTTCTCTCTCTCTCTCTCTCTCTCTCAAAAACAATAAAATTAACTCTTAAAAAATTTTGATTGGGGGAAAGCCGGGACGGCTCAGCGGGTTGAGCGCTCGCTTTGAGGCCATGAGGACCGAGGATCGAATCCCGGCTCCGGCCCAGGCAGGACCCACGTGCTGAACTGGGGAGTTCCCACAGTTCGGTTCTCTAACTGTCTCTGTCTCTGTCTCTCTCTCTATCTGTCAAAAAGTAAAGTAGAAATAACTATGCACTGAAG
>PVKE010036428.1:0-16421 GCA_004027555.1 Craseonycteris thonglongyai | reverse complement strand
GGGGGGAGTGGGCACCAGATATATGGTGGTGGAGGGGGACCTGATTCTGGGAGCTGGGCACATAATGCGATGTATGGGTGATGTGATGTGGACTTGTGCTTCAAGAAACTATGTAATTGTTACCAACCAATGTCACCCCATTAAATTTAACAATAAAATATAATTTAAAAAATTAAATATATAAATAAATAAATGGGAAAAAAAAGAAAGAAAAAAAAAAGGAGAAAGTTTTTTGCCAGAACAAATTTCTCATATAGCCTGAGAAATGTTTGGTTTAGGAAAAAATACCAATTAGGGTCTATCCAGGAAAAAAAAGAAAGATTATGCCTCAATTCAAAGCATCTTAGAATACTCTCTTTGAGGAAAAAAATGCACGAGGCTTAAAATTCAGTTATCTTTCAAGCACCTTCTCGTTTGTTTTATTGTCGTCTTTATTTGATCTTCCAGGAATGTAGTACTTTCACTTATGCTAATTCATTGACTTTCAGATTGTATTGTCATTTCAGTGGAGTTCCAGAGGCAGAAGTGCAATATGTTACTAAGAGAAAATGGTGATGTTTACCACCAATATTGTACATAAATGTCATTTTATGTATATTACAAGGTATGAATTTTATAGACTTCATTATATATTAGGTTAACATATGTGTTTCTGACATATCTTTGAGTCAGGTAGACAAATGATGCACACAAAACTGCTGAATTTAAGGGTTGACAATGTATATATCTATATATCTAATTCTATAATGTCTCAATTATATCCATCATATTTAGAAGCTATTGGAAGGCAGATTTATCAAATTTGTGAGGGAAGATCATCATGTATTATTATGGGCAGGATAGACATCATTGAGAGAAAACAAAAGCATCCAATTTTTGTCCATATATGTTGAAACAGATTATATCTCTATCACAAGTTTCTTTTCTGAGTAACTTTGGAACCAATGTCCTGATTTCATTCACTGTTCAATTGATTGTGAAGTGTTTAGATGTTTAGGATGAGGACTCAGATTAAGAAAAGGCCCCTATAAATAGTTATCTTTTTCAAATGAGGAGTATAAGCATACAGAATGAAAACAATGATACTAACATACATTTACACCTTAGTTGCAAACTTATTCTAAACCAGTAAAAACTGTAACCTGTTCCTTAGTGGATGCTGGGGTGTGTCACCCAGATTTTCCTCTTCAGGATCAGTATTCTTAGTACCTGGCAGGAATTTTGAATATAACCAGTCACATATATGTCCCGCACTGTAGGATGGATCTGCGTTAACCAAAGTCACATCCTGTTCAGGTGGATAGGGGTAGCCAAGACTGGTAGAGGCAGTGCGCAAGGCTTTCCATCTTGCCTCAATTCTGGACCTTTCTAAACAGTCACTCCAGCTCTAAAGTACCCCCAGGGGATTAGATGTGCCCCTCCTGCTATTGTGCTGCAGTTCAGTTTCTCCTCTGCGTCCTGTATGATCGATTTCAAAGGTTTGTTTCTGAGAGGTTTATACAGGCCAGTGAACCTCAGGCACATATACCTCCTTCTCAGTCTCTTTCTCAGGAGCCCAACTTACAAGTATGGCAGTGTGGTTTTTAAACGTAGCATTTACTGCGGTTATCTTCTGTGCATATATTTAATATAACCCACAAGCTGATTTAGAACCCCCACCACCACTAATTTCTACACCTTACTTCAACTCTACCTTAATGAGAAAGAATGTTCTAGATGTATTATATGTATCTTCATCCCATTTTGCTGGCTCAGCCCAACAAGAAAAAGATGAAGGGTAATACTTATTTTTATAAATATTTCTTTTTATTCTCCAGGTCGGATCTGGGGCAGATGTAAAAAGGCCCATACTCTGAAAAGAATGATAATAAACTTTTTCTCTTCCTTTGTGGTAATAAGAGTTTATAGTAAACACAGCAAGCAGTTTGAAAAAATGCTGAGCCCTTGCTTATTTTCTGCTTCAGTAATCTTTATTGAACAGCAATCCTATGCTACATGAATATTTGTTTTATCTGGGGGGCCCTAAAATTCTTTCTCTAAAATTTAATGTGTACCTGGTCTCATCTTTATTTCCCTATAGCTTTTTATGAAAATGAGGTGGCTCAAAAGATCACGTGCTGCAAAGAAACACTGAACATAATACTAATATTTATAGTTTTTCTGCGATGCAAAATGAATACTCAAGGGTCCGTTTTTCCAAAGGGTCTCTTCCTAGATGACAGAATCCTAGCTAATACAATCTTATAAAATGATGCCTCAAATTCCTCACCAAATTCTGCAATATTCTGTTGATAGAAACTGTAAGAGGAAAATATTAAGTATTCCTATTGCCATATCATCAGCAGGCTTTCAAGGTAGGTCTGCTGAAACAGCAGGGATTTGTGTAACCATCTCATGTCTGCTATAAGCTAGGTTAAATACTGATTAATAAAACACCCAGTGTTATAAACCAAATATTGAAAATTAAAAAAAAATTTTTTTGCAGCTTTGCAAATATTTGTATTGAATTTAAAGTTCATTTACAGTACATACAAATACACAACTAGTTTGATCAGCTACTAATATATACTGATATATCTTTATCAAGAGCCCGTTCCCTTTTCTTCATGTTCAATCCTTACCTTTGGTAAAATTTTGCCATGTTCTTCATCTGTTACTGAAGAATTAGTGTTCCCATGCTGCTTGATATGAATTACTCTTTCAGTTTTCTTCCCCTGGGTATGTTTTAAAGGACTCTTCTGTTGTTTTTTTTTCTCAACTTCACTGCTTACATCCCACAACACTATCTTCCCATCATTCCCACTAGTAAGCAACAGATAGGATTCTGGCAGAAAGCGGATCTGGAATACCCCCAAAATATGGCACTTAAACCCAGTCCTATTCACATTTGACTCCCATCACCCTTGAGACACAAACCTTACCATCTTCTGCATCACAACTGAAAATGCTCCCACACAAGGCCACAGACAGAGTGGACTACAGCAGAGTTTAAAAGCTGACCAATCCCACTGACCTCTCCATATCTGTGTCTCTAATGATGCTAAGAAAGGCAAAACTACAAACTTACATAGAATTTTTGAAGTAAATTGGCATTTTTTTTTGCAAGCTACCTGAGGTCAGTTCCATAGCTTTGCAAGGACAGTAGGAACCAAAGGAGAAAATCCAAATGCAATGGCATTGGCTTAACAAGTCATCCTCTTTTTGGCAAAGATTCCAGAAGCTAAATAGAATCTAGTTTTCCTGAGAAGGAAGGAACAGTGCTATGGAAGGACACAACTTCTCTAAAGGGAAAGAGGCTGTCTTCAGAGATATACTATATCATGCCCCCAAACTGCCCGCCCCCGCAAAAGAAAGATTAGAAAGCATCTCTCATATTCTCTATAGTAAGAACCGAGATCTCACATATCACTAAATCTACCCTACATCCAAGAAAAGAAAAATTAGGCTCACCATTTTAACGTGAAGGACAACATGTGCACATTAGGCAGAAAGAAACTGAAGGACATTTTTAGAGAATATCTATCAAAACATCGTTCTTTTGTACATAGTTAAAGTTTTATTTGACAATTTTATTGTCTTGACTCTCCTCCTTTAATCTCCTCCTGTGGAAATAAGGGGTTTGTTTTGGGGTGGGAAATAATAGATCAAGGGTAATTTTGTTGTTTAACTGACACTGTTTCAGTAATGTCAATTTTGGGCCTAATCAATAATGGGATTAAATATAATGAGCCTATTCATCTCACTGAATCTCACAGAATCTACTAAACTCTAAAGAGCTCAAGTAAATAGTCTTTAAAATTATTTCAAATTCTAAAATTCTGTGTGATTTTCTGTAGACATAGCTGCCTCTACATATATAACCAATATCAGGTAATTAAATAAATGTTCCCATTACTTTATTATTAGAGCTGCCATCTCCTTTCTTGAAAAATAATTAACTTATCATTTAATGAGCTTGCTTTATAGGAAATCATGTTTTGAATTAAGAAGTAGGGAATGCTTATTATCATTCTATTAGAGTTGCTATCAGTACATATCTGCCTGCATTCTTTTCCCACCTTCCACAGTTCCTGAAATGTGGTTACTACTCAGTAAGTTTGTTGAATCTTAAATGGTTGAAAGAACACATATGTGCACAATAGCACTGCCACTGTAAAACAGCATATATATATATATATATATATATATATATATATATATATATATATATATATATATATATATATTCCCCAAATCCTAGTAAAGACAAATACCTTCAGTAACAGATATTTTCTACCTTCCATGTATAAGAAACCCCTGCAAATAGTAATGTTTTTAAAAATATCAGTGTGCTCTATTATCTTTGTATTTCCTTATGTATGATTTCTTTCCCCTTGTCACTCTAAAGTATATATGTCATTCAAGACCAATGGTTAGGGAAGTGCCAAGAGGGAATGACATCAATTACAACATGACTCCAGACAGTTAAGATTTGGCTTCCGCTATTTGAATTAAATTTTAAAGTCTACAACAGAACAAGAGTGGAAGCTAGGATTTGACTTCTAACAAAAGGGGGTGGGGAGCAGTGTTAATTTCTTATCTTTCTCCCATTTAAAATACCAAGAGGTAATCCTTGCAATTTGATCACAGAATTTTACAAAATGAAATTCTTCCCCAAACAGAAAGAAAAATAAAAGTGGAAGTTGTTTTCAGCTCTGACAGATTAAGAAGAAGAAAAGAGAGCAGAGAGCTGAGGGAATGACAGAAATCACACACACACAGTAGAATATATGTGATGGGAGGAAAAGGATCCTCAGAGTAGACTGGCCTCTACCTCACTTCTCTTTTGGACTCAACGAAGAGACCTCTGGGAAAGGCATTCCTAAAATTTCATAATTCCAAAGGAGTAAACAGAGAGAGAATAATAGCATGGTCATATTGAGAGGAAAATTAGTGTTCAAAGCTGCCATTAGCTCTGAAGTGACAGAAATAATCAGAAGTTCATGTTTAGAAGACAGTTTCTAGAATGGGTCCAATGATCCCCATCTTGTGGTCCTCACAGCCTGGTAGAATTCCTCTTTTTGAGTAACTGGCTTCTAACCAACAGAATAAAGTAACCTGAAAGGGATACTAATTAGGTGATTAGTTTTCTAATACTGTAACTTCTGTCTTGCCAGCAGACTCTTGCTTTCTCAGCTTGTTCACTTTAATGAAGGGGCCCACAAATCAGGAAGCTAAAGGTAACTGTCATAGTGTTCCCAAGCTGCCGTAACAGAATACCACACACTGAGTGTCTTAAGTAACACAAAAGTATTGTCTCACAGTCCTAGAGACTGGAAGTCTAAGATCAAGGAGAAAGAGAGAAGGAGAGGGAGAAGGAGAGAGAGAAGGAGAGAGGAAAACTCTTTGGTGTTTCTTTCTCTTCTTATAAGGACACCAGCATTATTAGGTTGAGGACCCACCATAATGACCTCATTTAACTTTAATCACCTTCTTAAAGGCTCCATATCCAAATGCACCATGGAGGTTAAAGCTTCAATATAGGAATTAAGGGCAGGGCATAGTTCAGCTTACAACAGGCGACTCTGAGCATCAACCAGTGAGGATTTGAGGCCCTCAGTCCAACAGCAAATAAAGAACTGAATTCTGCACAGAACCAATGAGTGAACTTGGAAGCAGATCCCTTCCAGTTGAACCTTCAGTTGAGACCACAGAGGAGCCAATACCTTGACTACAGGCTTAAGAGAGACTGAAACAGAGGATACAGGTAAATAATGTCAAGATTAATTTCAGAAACTACAATATGATAAATGTGCACTGTTTTGAACACTCAGTTTTATGCGAATTTGTTAGATAGCAATTGATAACTAACACAGGGCTGCAGAATTTCTGAGAACCAGCAGGTCATCCCCTGAGGCCAGGAATCATATAACCAGTGGCCAAGTCTTGGAAACAACCAAAGTGTCCTTTGACAGATAACTAGATAAAAAAGTTGTAATACTTTTACACAATGGAATACTACTCAGTGATAAGAAAAGATGAAACACAGCCATTTGTCACAACATGGATGAACCTTGAAACCATCATATTAAGCAAAATAAGACAGAAAAAATCAGGAAAAGTCACTTTATAGTAAAAGTGAATACAAAGTGGCAAATGTAAAGCAAAGGGGCTTAATATCACAGTGGCTATAATAAATGTGCTGAGAAATAAATGACATAATGAGAATAAATTATTTGGCATATAAAAAGTGTCTGACTTTAGCTATTGTTAGGATGCAAGCAGGAAAAGTGAGAAGGGTTGGTGATTAACACGTGCTCTGAGTTCCTATGATATGCTAATAAGTTTACTATGCTCTATGTATAATATTATAAAACTAATGTATATAAACTACATATAGTTTATATGTATCCTCTACATGATGCATCCTCTACATGATGATATATATGTATGTGTATGTGTACGTGTATATGTATATGTATTGTATATATACTTTTGAATCTTCTGCAAAATTCTCCTACATAGTTACTATTCTTACCATTTTTGGAACAAGAATCTCAAGGATTGTAAATAATTTGACTACAGTCATACAGGTCCCATGGGAAATGTGAATCTAGGATCATCATGGGTCTGGAGAACCACAGCCCTTTTTGTTGTATCATATGTCCCAAACGATGATAAAACCCTGACAAAAATCTGTGGAGGTCATTCAGTACACTGCAGAGATGAGTGCCAGCCTCTTGCAAAGCAGAAAATGTAATAATGATAAAATACTCCGTTCAGACTGCTTTCAATTTGGATTGAATCCCTTTTGTTAACATTTCTTCTAATGTCATGGCCACATCAGAAAGAGATTATCATTGGATGATTGAAAATGACTTTATTCCATTTATTTGATTTACTTCACAAGAGAGAGAAGTAGGTTTATACTTCCCATTGCTTATGAACAAAATAGGGTCATTGCCCTTTGTATTGCATTGATTTGATTTTTGTTCACATCTTTCTCACATACTCTATTAGTTGCAGCTGGATTATTATAGCTTCCTGAAACTGATCAAATGTACACTGGCAAAGATGCTTTTTGAGAGAGAAATCAGAAACCTAAAACCTTTTCTTTCAGATTATTAAGACAGAAGTGGCTACTGAAATTGCCCTGCACTTTATGGAACAAAACACACTGCTATGAGCATATGTTTCTGTGACGTCTCAATCTGCTCTAAATGTTGCATCTGGAAAATAAAATGGTCAGGTTCTATAAGAACATCAATGAACTGTCAGGCCCATCCCACAAAGAATGACAGGAAGACAAGAAAATGAGACTAGGGAGAAACACAGTAGATAAATAATGTCAGAGTCAAATGCATTAAATAAAAAGAAGATGGGATCAAACAAGGGAAATGACAAACTATCCTAGTAAAGACACTTTCAGATGCTGTGTTTCTATTAAATGCAGAAAACTGCCTGCTAAAATGACTACCAGAAAAAGGACATGAAAGAAATTTGAGGTATGCTTTATTCTTCCCAGTCATTTGTGATCACTCCAAAAACTCTAGTAAATATATTTAAAGACATATTGACCATGAATTTAGCCTTCAGATCTCTTGAGAGAGAATATTTGACACATAAAATGACTAATGATGATGAATGTAAAGCAAAGTGGCCTCAGCAATTCTCTGGTGCTCTGAGATTTCCTTCTGTCTTTACAGGTTTTGCTGTTGTGTGGTTTTTTTGTTTTGTTTTTAAGATTTATTTTATTGATTTTGACAGAGAGAGAGAGAGAGACAGAGAGAAGGGGGAAGGCCCAGAGTAGTCTCCATAGCTGTACATTATCAGTTTTCAACATGGTTTTGTTCCACACAGGTGGGCGGGGGCAACACAGAATGGAGCTGGGCTGGGGGCCTCCTGCATGAGAGGCACACTCCCTGAAGCCAGGGATCAAAAGGAGGGGGGGGGATGAGAACCTAACTGGGGGCCTCCCACATGGGAAGTACAACACAGTTCAGCGTATGGGTCCACATGGGCTGGTCCCCGGGGCTTCAAAGTGAGCACTTAACCCACTGAGCCATCCCAGCTTTCCCTGTTTTTGTGTTTTTCACTCTGCGTTTTTTCTTTTCTCATCTGTTATTGAGTTAATTACATGTATTGTTCATGGGCTATTGAGCTTAAAAATCGTTCGCTGTCTTTTATATTTACCTTGTACTTGATTCATTCACAGCAGTTTATCAGGGCCATGCTATTCAGACTGGGGCGTGAAAGTGCTTATCTTCACAGAGCAAATAAAGCAGACCCCATTTATTCAAGGTCCATCACAGGAGAATGAAATGATTATAGTGGTAACTCTTTAGTTCAATGTACTTAAATTTTTGTTTATGTACAGTATAGTTGCATTTTTTATGACACTCTATTAACTATAGTCACTAAGTTTCTGGAGAAAGCTAAAAGAACTGTACTTTTTTAAGTAAGATTGGGTCAACACCTTTTGCCTTCATATGGAGACATATTGGCATCTCTGCATCAGCACTGATATCAACGGACTGGCTGACCTCGTAGGCATAATTTCAGTAATATCAAATATGCGTTCTCTGCTTAAGTGTTTAGCTGGAGTACCTGGCATTTCCCCATGTTAACTCTCTACTTTGTGGGAAGGCATAGTCTTACAGTGATTTATTTTAACATGCAAGATGTTACCTGGGAAAAGCAACACATTAGCTCTCCCCAGTGATTGGAACTTGCTTATGAAATGACAGAGTTGCAAGTTATTTTACGAATTATACTTCCTCATCTCAGGATGAAATCACTGATCACTAATCTGTGAGGACAGCCCTGTCATTGAAGACCCCCAAAGCTCTCCTCATAAAGTTTGGCATGCCAACTTTCTCTCTTTACCATTAAGGTCACCAGCTAATTCATTCCTAAAATATATAATTTGAAACTTGTTGAACAACCACTTGAAGAGTTATTGAAAAAATATTGGAAAGAATCACAGTATCTTAAGATTACCTACTATAACTTTCCTTCGTTTAAAAATGAAAAAAGCATGACACTTCAAAATTTTAAATGAATTATAGGCATGGTCAAAGTTTCATGGCGTATTAAAAAATCCAAGAAAAGAGAAAATCTATAGAAGCAAAAGCAACTACTATGACACTTACCATGGAAGCATGTGCCAGGTCAGTGTGGCCCACATACTGAGATGTAAAAGGCTCTGTTGGGAAAAAAGGTCAAAATATGGGGTCCAGAATAACATGGATCTTTGAATCAAATATACCCACACAAAGACATAAAACCAGGACTCCCCTAAGGTGATATCTTGGGGGTCAGGGGGACTGTTGGTAAATGAAGTAGGGCTATTTGCCTACTTTAGCTCTTTTTAAGAAAAGAAAAAAAAAAATCTTCTCTGAAAGTTCTAGCCAAATGTTAGTAAGAGGCCAGTGTTAATACTACTTGGATGCCTTGGAGTACCCAAAGAGAAATACTATGATTAGAGTGGTCGTCAGCATTAGTGATCTAGGAATCTGGCCAGAGTAAAGGATAACTTTCCCTGGAGGAATTTACTTTAAACAGGCCTCAAATTATCATACTGATAGCATGTGAAGAAAATAAATTGCAATGAAAACTTATCAAATGCCCAAAGAAACAAGACAAACCAAAGACTATCAACACAAAATTACCAGAATACAGTAAATATGCTTATATCATTTAAAAAAGATAAGTTATAAAAAGGAACTTGAAGACATAAAAGCAGTAAAAACAAATAGGCCAATTTGAAAAAGAAACACATAGAATTTCTTAGAATGAGAGGAGTGCAAAAGCTCAATGAATTGGATAAACAGCAAATTAGATGCAAATTAAGAGTTTATTAGTGAACTGGAATATAGAAATAAACATGTTGAAAGAATGTAACAAAAGGCAAAATGATGGAAAATAGAAATGTTGAGAAACAAGAAAGATAAAGAGCAAGCCTATTATATATCTAATTAAAATTACAGTGAGAGAAAACATTTGAAGAACTGAATAAAGAGAGTTTTAATATGGGACTGATGAAAGACACAAGTATTAAGATTAAGGAAGTCCAATGAATGCCCAACTTTATAAATTAAAAAAAATCTCTAAAAAAAGGGAAGGTGGGAAGGCTCAGCAGGTTAAGCCCTCACTCTGCAGCCCCAAAGACTGAGGATCAAATCCCAGCCCCGGCCCCGGGCCATGCAGGCCCATGTGCTGAACTGGGGTGTACTTCCCATGCAGGAGGTCCCCAGTTTGGTTCTTGTACCCCTCAGTGTGGCCCCTGGCTCGAGGGGGCATGCCTCCCATGCTGGAGACCCCTGGCCCAGTTCCAGCCGTATGTGGCCCCTGCCCACCTGTGTGGAACAAAACCATGTTGAAATCTGATGACGTACAACTATGGAGACTGCTCTGAGCCCTTCCCCTTCTGTCTCTGTCTGTCTCTGTCAAAAACAATTAAAACAAAACAAAACCTATTTATTTGTATAATAATATTATAGAACTACAGAAACTTTATAAAATAAAAAAATTCTATTTACTTACAACATAATAGAATTGCAGAATACTAAAAAGAAAGAAAAGACCTTAAAAGTAGTCAGAGAGTTAAAATAATACTCCTACAAGTATCTGGCAATTTGACCACTGACTTTGTGTTTCGTACTATGTCTTCAAAATGCAATCTAAAATTATATAAGTATTAAAATATTTTTTTGAGAATAAGGTAAAAAGACAATTTAAAACACAAAAATCACTGAGTAAACTATTCACCAATAGATCCTTACTTAAAAAATGGTAAAGAACATACTGCAGGCAGAAGAAAAATTACCTAGAAAATTTATGTTTTGCAAGTTGAAAAAATACATATTAAAATGTCCAGAGTGACTACTAAAAATATATTACTGGTATAAAAAATATTAAATGATAGCTATGACTACTATTATAGCAACAAACTCAACAATCTTAAAATTAAAAAAAAAAAAAAGGCAATCAGAAAAAATACTGAAAAGTACAAAATATATTTTGCAAATAGTTTTAAATAGTTTTAAAGATTTAGCTCTGAACCAAAAGAGAAATGCTACATATTAAATATGTGAGATACAGATAAAGTATTATTTTTTTAAAAATGTGCAGGTTTGCAATTGTATATTAAAAATACATAGTCTGAAATATAATGAGGTAAGCTTCCAACTTAAGATATTAGACAAAAGTAAAAATCTCCCTATCCAAAACAAAAACATAAAAAAATAATAAAGATAAATCTTAAAATAATAAAACTAATCGCATTAATAGATAGGATAAATAAAAATTAAAAATTGGTTCTTTGAAATGACTAATAAAATAAATGAACCCCTTGGCTAATTTTAAGTATGGACATAAAAATACACAGCAGAGATAAACAGATATTAAGAATATTATGATCCACTAATACAAATAAATTTGAAAATGTTTATGAAATAAACCAATTTCCAGAAAATATAAATTATAAAAACTGATTCAAGAAATAAAATAGAACCTAAATAATTCTGTAACCATTAATGTAATTGAACCTGAAGTCGAAAAACTATCCCAAATCAAAACACCAGATCCACATGATTAATTCAGAGGTTGAACTCAACGAAACATTCAAAGAACAGAAAATTCTGTTCTTTTCATGAAAAAAAAAAAAAGAAAAAAGAAAATCTTCTTCAACTTGCTTTATGAAATCAACATCAAAACAGGAGAAGATATTGAAACAGAAGAATATTGTAAAAGAAAAAAGCTTTAAGATAATTTAATTCATAGGCCTGAATACAACCACCTGAAGTGGGGAGAGGGAATATGAGGGCCGTCTGGGGAGTATCCAGCCATGCAAACATTCTCATAATAGTGACAATGGCTGAATTTTTTTCCAAACAGCCCTCATATATATGTAACATATACATATATGTACAATATGCATAAATCAAATGTTTACTATGGAATATGTTTCATTATAAAACAAATATTTTGATGGCATTTTTAACAATGAAAATAAATGAAGTACAGCTATAATACACAACATTGAAAATAAAGTCATGGAAGAATATATTTAAAATTTTAATTCACATAAATACCCCTAACATGAAAGACTAAACAATATGTTAGTTAAAAGTCAATGCTTATTTATACATTTAAAACTTAAAATGAAGTAATAGAATAGTAAACATAAAATTTCAGTTAGTGGTTATATCTGAGGTGAGAAAAAGTGAGTTGCAATCTGGATGAAGCCCACAGAATCTTAAAAAATGTTGATAATTTTCTAATTTTTTAGCAATATGGTTGATATACGGGGTTTTGTCTTATTATTTTTGTTTTTAAATGTGCCTGTATGCTATTTATGCTCTTACAAATTATATGTGTTTGTATCATAGTAAAAAATAAATTAAAGAATAGGGGATACCATGGCCATATCAACATTAAAAAATAATAAGTAACCAGTTGGGTTAAAGGCCAGAGTTCATGTTCATGTTTATAGCTACTATGCCAGATGAGCTGCATCAATATTTTTTATGACATGTCAGAAAATAGTGGGAAGTGAATAGGATTTAGAAGTAGAGTCCCACTGTGTAAATTCCAGTTGAAACTGTGGATGATTTGATATGGTACGTAAAATTCTAGTAGTATCCATGAAATTCAGAGGCTGAGATCAGTTAGGATTCTGCTTTCATTTACTCATTCAACATATACTTATTGGCTACTAAACTGGACCCTAAAGGAAGGGCAGAAAAGACTATTACCTAGACTTAAGGAGTTAAAAGCCTAGACAGGGGTGGCGAACCTTTTGGCGATTGAGTGCCCAAGTTTATGAAATAAGAGTATACTCTCTCGACTTGCGTGCTAACCCATCGAGTGAGATAGAGGTATCGATTATTTTTATGTCTATAAGAGCATAAACAATAATTTTTTTAATGGTATTCACAGCTCCGCATGCCGAAATAATTGCTCCGCGTGCCACTTTGGGCATGCATGCCATAGGTTTGCCACCCCTGGCTGAGTAGAAGAAATTGATGAGTAAGTAGGAAATTACAGGATAAGATGAATAAATACAGAAACTGCTAAACCAGTTATAGAGATCAAAGGGATGGCACATAAACTGAGAACTGAAGTAATACTAGGAATTAATCAAGTCTGGAGTACTGAGAAAAGAAGAGGAAAAAGAAAGCAGTATGATTCAGGGACAGGAAGGAGTATATATAATAGACAGGATAGGAGATGTTTGGAAAACTACAAAATTCATAGTGACTGAATTTTCAGGGAAAGAACAAGCAAAAAACCAGACTTCAGAAGATTAAACAGCAGACAGAAAATGAAGGATTGCAATCACTGCCAGTGAACTTAATTCTGAAAGTGAGAGGGATCCATTGAAGGATTATAAGCAGGGACAATGAGCTATTCTAGATTTGTAGATAAGATCTGCAGTGTAGGGGAAGCTGGAATGGCTCAGTGGGTTAAGCACTCACTTTGCAGCCCCAGGGACCGGGGATCGAATCCTGGCCCTGGCCCGTGCGAAACCATATGCTGAACTGGGAGCTCCCCCAGTTCAGTTCTCTCTCTGTCTCTGTATCTCTCTCTCTCTGTCAAAAATACATAAAATACATTTTAAAAAATTATAAAAAAAAAAGACCTGCAGTGTGAATATTTTAAGTTCTGTTAAGAATGGAGGCACAATGTATAGGAGGCTATTTAAGAAATCTAGGTGAGAGATGGTATTTTAGGGCAAAGGGGAGAAATGGAAGGATTTGAGACACATTTAAAAGTTACAGAATTAATAGGATATAAAATAATTGGATGATAAAAAGAGAAAGGGCTCAAAGATGACATTGAGATTTGGATCATGGGAAATGAAGTAGAGCATAGAGTCAGTCACTCAACTCTGGAACTAAGAGAAATAGCAAAATGGGGGAGAGATGACGTGTTTGTTTTTGGCCAAGTGGAGCTTGAGGGGTCTAAGCACCAACCAAGTGAACCTGGTCTTAAGCCAATGGAAGGTCAGGCAATGGATCTGACCTGGAGATAAATATTTAGGAGATCTGAGTCTCTTACAGATAAATGAGGACAAAGGATTTCAGACGCTTTCTCAGGAACTCAGATAGCTTGAGAAGAGACAAACCAAGGTTCCTAAAAAAAAAAACTCCCATTTTTAAAAGTTCTAAAAAATTAAAATTCCAATATAGAATGTCAAAAAGTAGAAAACAAATTGGGAGGCAAATCAAGAGCACATAGGTAAGGACACCACAGGACATGCTAAGAGTGATAAACAGGAATAAATGCTAGAGAGAAGTTAGGTACGATGAGGAATGGCAGCTGCTGATCAAAACTGACAGGAAAAAAAAGGTCTGATGACTTTGACAAAGATAAAAATGAGGTCAGGGAAAATGATAAAAAATCATTATTCTTGATAGAATATTCAAACAATAACAACAAAAGAATATATCAAATTTATTTGACCAGTTAATTGAGTAGAGTAAGCCAATAAAAGCAAATTAGGAAGAATACCACCTCAGATTCAAAATCTGAGAAAATTAGAATACAATAGAAAAAGACAAACTTATTATTTTCTTTTTATAATTATTAATAAATGGGTTCTATTGGTTATGACTGTTAAGAGATAGTATATTTAATTCAATTTTTTTGCATATTACACTGAATGTATAAATTGCTGTATCAACCTCTCAAAATATTAGTATTTCATTTTTCACATAGCACTATATGTTTTCTTTCTTTCTTTTTTTTTCATTTTCTTTATCCTATTATGACCTCCCTACTTCTCAACTTTTTAGGAAAATCTAATAAAAATTGAATTTATAATAAACAAAAGTTATATTTCACTACCAAAATCACTGAAATGCATTTTTCTTGGCTTTTCTAGGAATGACATCAATGATTCAATCTAATTTAAGTTCCATGTGACTGCAGCTAGCAATTAGACTATATTCAGAGGTGGCAACACCAAGGACACAGATAACCTGCTGACTTCTGCAGTAAATACAGACACATATGTTGCTGAGCTGATTTGATTATAGTATAATCATTTAGTGCAACATAATCTTTTCAAATGGCAAACAATCAACATTTGGTGTAGACAATAAAAAAGGACAAATGAGTTTGCCATCATACTTTATCCTGTGCAAATGGTTTTTCTCTCAAGTAAAGATTTATGGCATACTTTGTCACATCTTCTCGGGTTTATACATAATATAGAAAAGTTTTTACCATGAACCATTTGCCAGTAGCAATCTCTATGACACTATATTAGCATAGAAAATTCATCCCTGTGGTATGTTTCAGCACATCTTATTAATTTACTAGTAGGTAACATTCTCATTTTAGGCATCTCCTGTGAAAATATTAGTTAGCATCTAAGAATTAGCCCTTGTATTCTATACAATTTGATTCGGGTTTTTGCTGTTTTATTAGCACTTTTTACCTTGCCTTCACAATAGAACTGCTCAATAAAAGAAAAGCAGCCTTGGGAAGCCAGGATGGCTCAGGGAGTTAAGCACTCACTTTGCAGCCCTGGGGACCGAGGATCGAATCCCGGCCCCGGACCATGAGGACCCGTATGCTGAGCTGGGGAGTGCCCCCAGTTCAGTTCTCACCGGGGTGAGACCCTGGCCCAGTTCCTGCCCTGTGCAGCCCTGCCCACCTGTGGAATGAAACTGTGTGGAAAAACCAATGATGTACAACTGTGGAGACTGCTCTGGGCCCTCCCACTTCTCTCTGTCTCTGTCTCTGTCTCTCTCTTTCTCTCTGTCAAAAACAATAAAAATAAAACTTAAAAAAAAGGAAAGCAGCCTAGAAGATCAACAGACTGTTCCATTCGCCTCCTTTCTTTCTAGCTTTTGGGTGGTCTCTAAGTATATCGCTCTTCATTCCCAGCTGACTGAAGTGTGCTATTCATGAAATCTCCTTGAATTTACCTTGTGCCAGAAACCATGTACTTGCCAAGTATTATAAGTCATTGTGTATTGTTTGAAAGGAAAAAAAGAGAGAGAGAGTGGAAGAGACATAAAAAAATTCTCCTGCATGTGTGCTTACAAAATGATTTGCTTCAAAGTACTGGCAAAGTCCTCAGGATAAAGAGAAACTAAAAAAGCAATAAAAGATATCAATAATATACAAAGAACTTGTACAACTCAACAAGAAAAAAACAAGCAATCCAATTAAAAAATGGGCAGATGATCTTAACAGACACTTCTCTCATGAAGACATACATATGGCTAACAGATATATGAAAAATGCTCCACTTCACTAGCAATTAGGGAGATGCAAATAAAAACCACAATGAGATACCATCTTACACCTGTTAGAATGGCTATAATCAACAAGACAAGGGATAACAAGTGCTGGAGAGGCTGTGGACAAAAAGGAACCCTCATACACTGCTGGTGGGAATGTAAACTGGTACAACCACTATGGAA
>PVKE010036427.1:0-16410 GCA_004027555.1 Craseonycteris thonglongyai | reverse complement strand
TGGAATTCTTCTGAAAGTTTTAACATGAGCCATTAGATCCTTGTGTTCTTCAAATGATTGACAGACCGGTATAATAGGACCTCAAAGGGAGGTGCCCTGGCACTCCAGCTGTGGTTCTGCCATTGCAAGTGGTGTGACCTTGAGCAAGTAGCTTCTGGCTTCGGGCTTCTTTCCCTGGCTGCAGAATGAATGAAAAGCTTGAACTATAGGAATTCAACAGGCCTTCTGACCTCTAGCATTTTCTTGTTATAAATTCTACATATAATCTGCCACTTCAAAGTACAGCAATTAGACTATAAATGAGCTTTGGTAATAAGCTCCCTGGAGAACAGAAACCATACCTGATATTTCTCGTGTATTTCACATTCCCTAGTATGCTGCTAGGCCTCTAGTGATTGCATAATAAATATTGAGTGATACCAATTCTCTGCACCAGGCCTGGCTTGTCATAAGCTTTTCACATGCCAGGCAGTTCTCCTATAACCTCTCTCCCACCAGACATTTCGAATATGTCCGATTTTACCATTCCTGAGCTTTTAATAAAAAGCATTGCACAAGAAAACAATGCTCCTGTCATTTCATGTGACAATGATTAAACACCTAGGTGCCAGAAACTCTGCTCTGTACTGGAAAAGGGACAGACTGGGCCTGCTGCTGGCATCCATCCTACAAGCTGTATGAGTCAAGGTGAGTAAGTTAACCTAGCCCGATGTCAGGCCCACTGAATACAGTTACTATTATTGAGGAACTCCTAGGTCTTACCTTCCAGTGGACTAGCGACTAATAGCACAAAACCAGTGATCACCTACCCAAAGGCTTTGGGAATATAGAGGAGGAAATATGTGCATTGAGATATTGTTACACATATGTGCACACATGCACTTCCAACGGCCAGTTTAGACTCAGAACACATTTAACCCAATCTTCTACACTAACGTTTCCTAATCTAGGTTGCACATTTGAATCACTTGAAAAGCTTTTTAAAATGCTGATGCCCAGGCCCAGACAATGGTTTAAGAATGGGGTGGTGGGTACAGACATTGATATTTTTCAAGCAATTCCTTAGTGTCTGTAACATGCAGCCAGGGTGGAGGACTCCTGGTCTCCACCTTCTCCATTTCCACTTCTAGTCCCAAACTTGGTGACAGTTCCTGCAGACAACTCAAAGGTCTGCAGGAGTCCCCAAAATTCCATTTGGTCACTTACCAGACTACTCTCTGTGAGTCACTAAGATAAGTCAGCCACTGCCAAGACATTTTTGGCAACCAAAACTTAACCAAAAAGGGGCTTCCTTAACCCTCAGTTAGTCAAAGAAGTCTATTAAGAAGTCTGGCCTATGCCCCAACCTTTCCACTTACTGGAAGCTTAATTAGCATGAGAGCTTATCCTTTTGGGGGAAGCTTCTCTACTCCTAAAGTCAATAGTTAAGTTGTCCCTTCTCAACTGCCCCTACTCCATGCCTCATACGGATGTTTCCTTGCAGTTATGACTGCTGTCCACTCCCTCTGCAGCTCCGCACCCAGCCAGTCCTGCTGCCTGCACACACTCTGCCTCGTGGCCACTTTGCACCTCTTCTACTTATCCCCTCCCCTTTCAGCTGAACCTCTTGGCTGTGAAGTGGCTGCCTCATGCCAGCAGTCCTCTCTCTCTCCACTCCCACTGCCTCGCCCCCACCAGCCACACAGCCAGAATGGCTCCTGTAAGCACAGCCTCCCGAGCACATGACACCTTCTCAGTTGCCAAGTCATCTCTCGTGGGTTAGCTTCCTTCACCCATTGAATCTCTTCTACGGAAACTCTTCTCACAGGCTCCCAGTCACCTTTTCTCTTCAGTTAAAATTTTTTTTTCTTAATTACTAAAGAATTGTTTACTACACCAAATTCAAACAATACAGAACCATGTTAAGTAAAAAGCGAGAGTGTTCCCTTCTCCTAATCACTCAGGAGTAAGCACTATCTGGTATACAGTTTACCATTGAACAACATGGAAGTTAAGGGTGTCAAGCACCCATGCAGTTGAAAAATCCACATATAATTTTTTTAGGATTTATTTTTATAGTTTTTGACAGAGAAAGAGAGACAGACAGAGACAGAGAGAAGGGGGAGGGCCCAGAACAGTCTCCATAGTTGCACATCACTGGTTTTTCCACATAGTTTCATTCCACAGGTGGGCGCGGGGCTGTACAGGGCAGGAACTGGGCCAGGGTCTCACCCCGGCAAGAAATGAACTGGGGGAACTCCCCAGTTCAGCATATGGGTCCACACGGGCCCGGGGCCAGGATTCAATCCTCGGTTCCCGGGGCTGCAAAGTGAGCACTTAACCCACTGAGCCATCCCAGCTTCCCCCACATATAATTTTTGACTGCTCTAAAACTCAGTCGTCCCTTGGTATCCACAGGAGATTGGTTTCAGGACCCCCACAAAGAAACCTAAATCCATGAATGCTTAAGTCCCCTATATATAAAATGATATACAAAAATGCATATAGTCAGACCCCACATTCGCAAATTCCCAATAGCAGATCAAAAATACTGTTTTCATTCTGCAGTTGGTCAAATCCACAAATGCAAAACCTAGGGTAAGGAGGGCCAACTGAATAGCTGCTGAAGAAATCTGCATATAAGTGGACATGCACATTTCAAACCTGTGGTGCTCAAAGGTCAACTATGTCTTCTTCTAGACTTTTACAATGTGCTCATAAACATGCACATATGAATGAGTTTGTTTTCTTAGAAGAATAGGTTTCTGTCATACATATTGTTCTGCAACTTTGAAAAAAAAGTAACACTATATTGTAAACATCTTACAAAGTGGATATACAGATCAGTCTCCTTTGTAAAAGCTGCACAATATTCTGCGGGCTGGATTTACCATTCTGCTACTGGTGGACTATTTCCCAACATTTGTTTTACCAACACTGATGTCGTAAACCTCTTTACACACAAGAATTTTCGAAGTAAGTAGTTAGAAGTGGAGGGATGGATGGCCACAGACTCAGCCTGTACTTGGCAATTGCAATTGCCCTTTCTCAAGTCCTCCTTGGTCACCTGACACATAGGACCTGCTCCTGCTTTGGAAAACTCCTTCCTTTCCTGGGTCCCCTTCCACTTCCTGGGCAACTGTATTACTCAGTCTTTTTTTTCCCCTGCCTCCAAAAGTACACTTACAATAGAATGCTTTTCTTCTTCCTCTTTCCTAGCTTGCATGATGTTCCCATGTCCTTCTCTATCTCCTCTAACTGAATGCCTCCTAAATCAACATTAGTAGCACTGATCACATTTCAATTGCCTGCTGGACAATCTAGCCTCAATGTCTCAAACATCTGAAACTCGATAAATCCCAAAATGAACTCTAAGCCTCAGTTTCCTAATATAAAAAAAAAACACAAAGGTCCAACTGAAAGTAACAAAGACACAGAGACCTATGGACACACTCAATAGCTTGGTGATTGCCTGAGGGAAGGGGAGGAGGGGGGAGGGAGAGAGGGAGGGGAGGTGGGAGAGGGCACCAGCATTATGAACACACTCAATAGTTTGGTGGTTACCTGGAGAGGGGGGAAGTTGGGGGAGGGAGAGTTGTGGGGGGAGGTGGGAGTGGGAACCGGATATATGGTGGTGGAGGGGGAGCTGATTCTGGGAGGGGGCACGTGTGATGTGGACTTGTATATCTGGAAACTATCTAATTGTTACCAACCAATGTCACCCCATTAAATTTAACAATAAAATAAATAAATAAATAAATAAATAAATAAATAAACAAATAAATAAACAAATAATTTATGATGAAGCTTTACTCACTTGCCCATCACTCAACTCCTGCTGTGTGACCCCCAGAGTTCTTAACAGGCCATGGTCAGTACTGGTTGGGAACTCCTGTCCTAGACTAGGAAATTCAATCTTCTCTGAGTTTCTGCCAATCTTACAGTAAAGTACAACTATTTAACTTAGTCTTCTGTAGTAGATAGAGTCTCTGAATCAATTTTTTTGAAGTTTGGCTGCTGACACCTTTCAAGCCTAACCTCTCTACCTCCCCCTTTCTGTCGTATATCTGAGAAATCTGGTACAAATGTCCGGGCGCTTCATCAGTTGGTACTGGTGGGACTTAAATCACATGCCTGTCCCTAACACTTAACTAATAAAACTCCAAGGCCAATATCCTTCCCCTTGTATCTCAAGATGTTTTGGATCTGCTGGGAAGCTGCACTGGTCTCTCCAAAAATCCTTATTATGTAAGTAACGAATACTTGCATATATCCTTGGTGTGTGTATGACATCAATCTCAATATGGAAACCCCATTTTGGGTAGAGGTACATTCTATTTACGTAAAGTGGCTGCAACCTCTGTCCTCTGAGTATAGGTTTCTTTGAATGCTTTCAAAGAAGACCTTTAACACACTTTTTTTTTTTTTAATTTGTGAATAATAGATAATAACAAATCCATGGCCTTAATAGTATCCACCCAATTCCATAGTCCTTGTGGGTATAATTTCCCTTAGACATCTCAAATATCAGAGTTGTATAAGGTAGAACATGTCTTCTACATTTATCTTCTCTAGTTTATGTAAAAGGGAAGTTTCAGCAGTCACACCCCTGGAGCCTGCCAAAAGCTATCAGTGCTCTACCTAGCACCTGTCATAGGGTAGTCACTGCCAACCATGAAACAAATTATAGAAATCTAGAATTCCATTTTTAAAGTCCACCTTCTTAGAATATGTCTGGTACCCACTGTCTTAGGTCATGGTCTCAAAGCATGGTCTCAGATAAGATTTCTTATGTTAAGAATTTTTTCAAGGATGTGCTTTAGCTGAAACAGGAAGGAGAAGGAAGAAACTGGAATTGGTCATGATAAGAAGCTAAGTAAAGCATAATTCCACAGGAAGCTTGGTTGATGAAGGTACCACAGCATTGTTAACATCTTGAGAGATGAGGATTGGACTTCAAACCCCCATATCAATCAGTCATTGACTGATGCTATCCTTTTTTGTAGGCATAACTACCTCCTGGTCATATCTGGACAAGGTTATTTCCATTGCTGAGAGCAACTTTCCTGAATTACCAACTGAATTCCACAGTGGCTGGTGGTAAGCACCAACCTAATAAAGAGGGATCTGTATGAGGCAGCAAGAATATGTACTACATCGTTAGACAAATATAATGATAAGAATACTTCAGGTTGATACCATAAAGGCAAATACTTATCCTGTTCAAAGAATAAAAAGAAAAGTTCTGCCTTAGTTCAGTGGGCTAGGGGAGAATGATCTGAGATGAAGTACAAAAGGAAAGTAGGGGTAGATTAGATAAGCTTTGAAGGTGAGGTTAAAAAGTTTGAATTTATCTTAAATTGCGAGGGGGTGGGGAAAGGAAGATTTACAGGAATTTAAGACAGGGAATGAAATTATATTATTCTTTTATAACTGATGGTTTGAAGACAATAAGCAAGCTTTTGTTAATGAAGTATTAGTCTGATGAAGAAAACGATTAAGAACAATTTTTAAAGGGGCATGGGGGAGTAGGAGTAGTGACATACTCTTTCCCAATTGTTAATGTTTTGATATTAAGATAAAAAGGAAGGTAGGAAATTATAAAAAATAAATACAAAATTGCCAAAAATACAAACTCAGCCATAAAATAGAATGAAATCTTACAATTTGCAACAACAGGAATGGACCTAGAGGGTACTAGCTTGGGTGAAATAAATCAGAAAAAGACAAACACTGTATCATTTCACTTACATGCAGAAAACAAAACTAAACAAATGAACAAATAAAACAAACAGACTCATAGATACAGAGAAGAAAATGATAATGATAATTGACAAAGAGTTGGGCAATGAAGAAATAGGCAAAAAAAGGTAAAGATGATTATGAGGTAAAAACTTGTAGTTATAATAAGTCACGGGGATGTAATTTATAACATAGGAAATGCACTCAAAATCACAATACCTTTGTATGGTGACAGATGGTTACTAGATTTCTTGTGGTGATCACTTTGTCAGGTATATAAATATAAAACCACTATACTATACACCAGAGACTAATATAATATTACATGTCAACTATCCTTAATTTTAAAAAGGCTTTATACTCCAGGAAAAGAAAACTCACATAAATTTTTTTTTTTTTTAAGACTTATTTATTGTTTTTGACAGAGAAAGAGAGATACAGAGTCAGAGACAGAGAGAAGGGGGAGGGCCCAGAACAGTCTCTGTAGTTGCACATCATTGGTTTTTCCACATAGTTTCATTTCACAGGTGGGCTTGGGGCTGCACAGGGCAGGAACTGGGCCAGGGTCTCGCCCCGATGAGAACTGAACTGGGGGCACTCCCCAGTTTAGCATATGGGTTCACACGAGCCCGGGCTGGGGTTCGATCCTTGGTCCCCGGGGCTGCAAAGTGAGCACCTAATCCACTGAGCCATCCCGGCTTCCCAGCTCACATAAATTTGACAGTGAACTTCTTACTCACTGTAGTGAGGAGAAATCAGAAAAATAATATATTTTGATATGAAACGTGAAAAAAAGTACTTTGTTATTGTAGGGCAAATCACATTTACTACATATGTGTAAGTTATATCTTATATCTAAATATATGTCACTCTTTCAAGGGGAATATATTGTCTCATTTAGATCATCAAGAGAAAGTTTTAGCATTGGCCTGTGTCCGAAAGATATGTATTTTACCTAGTACGGCATCTTAATGTATATGTAAAACTTGTTGATGGGGTTTTATTTCACAGAAGATAGGGGAAAAATAAGAAAATATATTTCAAAGTGTTCTGTTATTTTATTTTATAATTGTCATTAGCAATCTTTTTTTTTTAAGTTGAATATTATGCTGACTAAACATATTTTTAAGAAGCAATAATCCATAAGTGACAAATTTTAAAAGATGCTATATCCAACTGACATAAATTACTTAAAAGAAAATGATAGTTTTTATATTTTTCCCATTTTAGCCTAATACTTTAGAATATGTCAATAGTCTTTCTTTTAGAGACATATTTTAATAGTTGTAATTATTTTATATATTTACATATATAGTGCAGAGGTATAAAATAACTGTAAGTTATTTTAAATGTTGTAGTAGTAATTGATGATATATAGTATGTAAGATGTTAACTGCTGAATAAAATATAAAAATATAACAATTTGAGAATTTACATAATTAAACTTAGGCTTTTAGTGACACTTGATGATAAATAAATTTAATGATAGAGTTATAGTATGATACAAAATAACTATATGAAAAGTATACTGTGCTCTCTTTAAATTTAAACAAAATGCACTCCCTTTTAACATTTTACATAGGTAACATGCTTATATTTTACATACACACTCAATAACATTATGACTACAATATTTCTTATTTAATTGGAACTGTCATACTTTTAATTATTTGCAATTGCTTATTATTACAATCCAGTCTATTAAAACATAGGTCATAAAGATAAAAGAGAAATAAGCAGTCTTTTTTTCTGCTAGAATATTGATATTCTGAAATTAATGATTCTAAAGGGTATGCTGGCATCCTAGGCTGCAAACAGATCGATGATCATGAATGTGAAATCTAAGCTATAGGATTTTGAACTGAACTGTGAAATAAGTGAAGTTTCACAGATAATGAAAAGAAAAAATACATTTTGAAACTACATTTTTCCTGCACTTGCTCATTATCAAGTATGCACTGACTCTCTTGCATTATGCACTTGGTTTAGAAAAAAAATTGAGATTTCACTGCCTAGAGAAATAGCCAAGATTTTTAGTTCTACTAAAATTTTATGTAACTCAGCATTATCAAAAAAGAAAACTTCTTTCTAAGCTAATATTTTAGAATATATTTTTTTCTATAGACAACAACCCTAGCTCTCAGCCAACTTTCCATTTTTTGTAGTTTAATTATGTGAATTTTTATGTATTTATGGGAAATAATAAAAAATAAATAAAATATATTTAATTTAAAGTAACAGAGTTTGAGAAAACAAAAAGAGAGATACTAAGTACTATGGGTTGAATTATGTCCTCCCTCCCCCACTGCAAAACAGGCATGTCAAAATCTTAATCCACAGTATCTCAGAAAGTGGCCTTATTTGAAAATAGGGTCATTACAAAGGTGATCAAGTTAAAATGAGGTTATTAGAGTGGGCCTAATACAATGTGACTTAAGCCCTAATTACATAAGAAATTTGGATGCACAGACACACGTAGAGGAAAGATGGTGTAAAGGGACAAAGGAAAACACCATGTGAAGATGGAGAGAGTGGAGTTATGCTGTCACAAACCAAGGAAGATATGAGGCTGCCAGAAGCTAGAAGGCAAAAAAGGTTTTCTTCCTATAGATTCAGAGGGAGAAGGACATGCCAACACCTTGATTTCTGATTTGCAGCCTCCAGAACTGTGAGACAATAAATATGTATTCTTATAAGCCATCCAATTTATGGAATTTTGCTGTGGTAGCCCCAATAAACTAACAGTAAGAATGTAATTCTGATAATTAAGCGATGAGACCAAGGTACAGCCAGAAAAATAATAGACATAATCTAGGAAGTTCATATACTGTCTCGGTTAAAAACAATAAATTCGTTGACAAATTATCTACATTTTCAAAGTAACAAGTAACCAGGTAATTATTTAGGATATTTTAATCAGCCTCACCTGTATTTTTAAACTTTAATATGAGGAATGCTGTTTGAAATGTTAACATTATTAGACTTTTGTATATGTGTATGTATGTACGTGTGTGTGTATGTATGCATGTATGTGTGTTTGTATATGTGGGTGTATATATGTGTGTGTGTGTGTATATGTGTGTGTATATATATATATGTGTGTGTATGTGTGTGTATGTGTGTATATATATATATATATATATATATATATATATACATAATCAATAGATAGATAGATAGATAGGTAGATATCTCAAAATTTCCAAGCATTGAACCTGAAAACTCTCCTACCTAGTGAGTTTATGGTTTCATGACTTTTAACATTTATTATGTCTAGTAATGAAACCAGCCCTCTGTGTAATCTTTTCTACTTATGTAATATTCCAGTACTGGATCAGAAAAACTTAAACTATAATTAACAAATTGTCAGAGGCTTAGTGTGAAAAAGTCTTAAGAGTTAAATATTCTAGGAGACCCAGGCATATGGGGCATTCCACATGTTAGTAGTTTTAACTCCAGGAGCCCTACCAGGTTCACAGAGTGAATATCAGGAATATCATGGCATGTTTCTGGCATGGGAAAGGAAACACTATTTTGACAAATTCCAAAGCAGTATGTTGTACTAAATAAGACCAGGTCTCAGAATAATCTATTTTACCATAGATTAACCTATTAAGATTTTACTATAGTTCAACTGGTCCCAGGGAACTCCAGTCCCTTCTTGGTTTACACATGAGGGAACAGATGTACCCTCTCTGACCACTCTGTTCCATCTGAGAGGGAGAAAAATTGAGAAGCACTTGTGTAGTTCACAACTCAGGGCATAGACTTACTAACAGACTGATCACATAATCGTATAATATGTCCTTTCCTCTCCACCCTTTACCACTACATCACTAAAAATTCTATTTAGTGGAATTAATTTTGACCAGTATACAATTTCAGGCTTTTGAAAACATTACAACAGCATATTAATAGTCAAAAATCATACTTTGAATACATAAATCAATCATCAGTCCCACACTAAAAAGTGACATAAACGTTAGAACTAACAGACTGGTAATTTAAACAACTATGATCAGTAATTTAAGAGGTCTAATGGAAAGAATAGACAACATGCAAGAACAGATAGGCAATTGTAAGCAAAAAGTATGCATTCTAAGAAAGGATCAAAAAGAAATGTTAGAGATCAAAAACACTCTAAGGAGAATAAAAACACTTTTGTTGCGCTCATTGGTAGAGTGGATGCAGCTGAGGAAATAAAAATCTCTAAGGTTGAGGATATCATAATAAAAACTTCTAAAACTGAAAAAAATAGAAATAAAAAGGAAAAAACACTGCAAAAAGTTTAACAGAATATTCAAGGATACAACTTACATAAAGTGTAGCACACATCTAATGGGAATGTCAGAAGGAGAACAAATAGAAAAAGAGCAGAAAAAACTTAAAGATTTATTTTATTGTTTTGAGAGGAGAGAAAGAGGTGGCGGGAGTGGGGGAGAAAGAGAGAGAAAGAGAGAGAGAGAGAGAGAGAGAGAGAGAGAGAGAAGGGGGGAGGGCCCAGAGCAGTCTCCATAGTTGTACATCATTAGTTGTGACATAGTTTCATTCCACACACGTGCATATGGAGCTGAGCAGGGCAGGCACCAAGCCCAAGAAAAAAACACAAAATAAGTAAAATATTCAGAAAAGAGAAAGTGATAAATGCTATTTTAGGAAATAGAAAATGCATAAAATAAGAGAAGAAAGGAAAATTTTTTAGTGGTATATTTTATGTTGGGCCAAATTTTATAAGCAGTAGTCTATTAGATTATTGCCATTCTTTTAGATAGATTAAATAGTTTTATTTTGTTTTTATATGTCTATTTATACATGTTCATTAAATATATTATTATTCATTCACATTATATGTTATTTATATCTATTTGTGTTTATATAGTTCGTATTACATATTATTGGTAATTATTGTACTTATATTTCATAGTGTATATGTTTCATGTTTTAAATTTTTATATTGTAAAGCAGTACACCTGGAACCTAGGTAACTTTTACTAACCAATATCATCCCAATAAATTTGACAATAAAAATAAATAAAGTGTTATATTCAATAATTCAAAAAGTCTTCTAGAAAATAATCTCTTTATTATTTTAAAAACATTTTCTATTGAAATGACACACTGCTTGGGTGGCTTGAAACACTATTCAAGGTGTTTAACCTTTTTTTCTAGATTTGCAAACCCAAACTTTTTGTTTCACTATATTTGAGAATTAAAACGATTACCACAAGGCTATTTCCTTGACATGTAAAATGAAGATCTTGGACATAATCATCACTGTGGACATTTTCTGTTTCAAAATTGTTTTAGCTATGCTTTTTTTTTGTATTATTTTAAACTCTTCATCATAATGCATATGTAATTCAACAAAATATATCAAAAGTTATAATAGATGTAAGTCTAAATCTATTGTTTCTTGTTAAATTTTTAATCTCCCTAAGCATCAATTCCTTCACTCTATAAGCACACATTTACAGAACTTTTTTTTTTCCCTTCTTAACTAAGTTAGAACTTAGAGTTTATTATTTGCCTAGGAATCTAGAAGGATTTAATCAGCTGAAGAATTAACAACCAATTCTTTACTTTTTTACCATGTGAGTGGATTTTATTGGCTTTGAAGCAGAATGGTTTTAAGTGCCTGAGGTTTTTTGCACATTTAAATTATTTTTAAATTGCTAAGATATGGATTTTTTCCAGTTTATGCTCAGGTTAATAATGCCATGTCCAATGTTTGTCATTTTAATAGCTTTTAATTGTCCTTTGTTCAATAAAAGAATATGTTAAATGTGACTTTCTTGCAGTTTGTCCACACATAGTCATCATTATTGGAACATTTAAATATGCAGAGAAAGCTGAATAGGAAAACCATAATTAATTAGTTTCTATTTGTACTTGAACTCTTGGTTAAATGTCACATGTAACGTAAGTCATAGAATTCTAGAAGTAAGCAGTCTCAGAGAGACCACTAATGCTATTATCCTCTTTGTATAGAACTCATGTAAAGATATTAAATTTAAGAGTGATATTTACTGACAGTTAAGGAGAAAAGCCTAGTATAATGTATGGGTCTGTACCAACTTATAGCAACTCATTTATTGAACAACCCTATATTTTACCAACTATACAAATCTACCACAAAGGTTAGAGTGAATTTAATACGTGAATTAGGCATTCCCCTACTAAAAGAGAATATAATAAAAGTAGTATTACATATTCTTAGTGATTAAGACAAACCATGATTGTTGAATTGATAACTACACTCATTATTAGATTATTTAAAACTACCATTTTGACAATGCATTCTAGAATTTGTCAACAATTAAATTCATATTTACTTCTTGATAGTTTCTTGACTACTATATTTTCTTTAGGTTAAAGTTTTGAATAAATTATCTTGTTATAATTTATAGAATATCATCATAAGTTCACATATAATTTCAACATTATGCTACATATATTTTACCTGTCTGAGAATTGCATACACAAACACATTTTTTGCTGGAAGATTTTTATTTAGTTGCAGTCACTGACATTTTATCAAATACTGCCCAAGGACCAGGTTATTCTTTTGTATAACTTCAGGATAATTATGACACTGAGATACTATAATACTGTTCCCTAGTATGTAGTCAACATTCAAATATCTCCATTTTTTCCCCAATGAGTTCATTTAATCTACAGTATGTAAAACAAACAAACAAACAAAAAACGCTTTTTATAGTTTAGAATTGTACACCTGGAACTTATGTAACTTTCTTGACCACTATCACCCCAATAAATTTAATAAATAAATTAAGAAAGAAAGAAAAAAAGAAAGAAAGAAAGAAAGAAAGAAAAAAAAGAAGATTTTTATTTCTCTTTTGACTTTCATGAAATTGGTAATTTTAAAAATCCTAGGTCAACTGTCTTGCAGCATATTCTTACTCATCACTCAGGCTCATTGTAAAAATGATATCTGTAGGTTTCTTTTGCATAAGGCTATGTTTTATTTGTAATTATAAACACTTAATTGTTCATATAAAGCAGTCTCTCCTATCTTTATGTTATTTGTTCTAGCCTTTTCAATTTCAAATACTTTAGAGTTTCGATTTTTAAAAGTTTTTAAAAGTTTAAACAGGGGAAGCTGGGATGGCTCAGTGGGTTGAAGGTTCATTTTGCAGCCCCGGAGCCTCGGGATCAAATCCAGGCCCTGACCCAGGCAGACCCATATGCTGAACTGGGGTGTGCCCCCAGCTCAGTTCTTACCAGGGCCTATGTAGAAGGCTCGTAGCCCAGTTCCTGCCCTGCACAGCCCCGTGCCCACCTGTGGAGTGAATCTATATGAAAAACTAATGCTGTCAACTGTGGAGACTGCTCTGGGCGCTCTCCCTTCTCTCTGTCTCTCTCTGTCTCTCTGTCAAAAAAATAAATAAAAATAAATAAATCTTAAAAAGTTTAAACAAACAAAAACAGATATAATATGCAGAAATTTGAAACAATTATCTGTAATAGATAAAAGTTGCACACATCTTTACAGCATTTTGGGAGCCTCTTTAACTTTATAAGGCCATGAGCACAATTCAAATCATTTTGGTTGTTTTAGTGTAATATTTCTTCTCCTCATCTCCCTAATGTGTATTCTTCTCATTTATTTATACTTTTTGACCCAGGTTACAGTATATGTGCACTGAGGAGCAGGGTAACATTTATTTTTTAATTTTTGTTGTTATATGGTATTGCCATCTCTGACACAGTAATATTACAGTAGTTAAAAGAAGTGAAATTGAATGGGATTTTGACATTATCACCAAGAGGTAACCTGGTTATCACTAATACATTACCAGGTTTATTAGGTTGCTTGGGTTGCCATAACAAAATACCATAGATTGGGTGTTTTAAACAATAGAAATCTATTTTCTCAGACTTTTGGAGGCTAGAAGTCTTAGATCAAGTAATTGGCAGGGTTGGTTTCTCCTGAGGCCTCTCTGCTTGACTTTGTAGATGGTCATCTTTTGGCTGGTCTTTCCTCTTTGTTTATGTCCTAATCTCTTCTTACAAGGACTCCGGTCATATAGAATTAGGGCCCACCCTAACGATATAATTTTAACTTAACTGTCTCCTTAAAGATCTTATCTTCCAATATAGTAACATCTACTGTGGATGAGGGACTTCAACATATGAATCAGAGGGAGGGTCACAATTCAGCCTATAATAATACTGTTACCTCCAATCCAATAAGTAAGTATGAGTGGAAATTCTGTGAGGCAGGAACTGGGGGACTAGTCAATGATTACTGCTGGGACAAAGTTTAAGTAGGTATCAAGAAACAGTATTTAGGAAATAATGCTAGTAAGTAGTTGGCACTGGGAGGGTAAAAAAAAAAAAAATTAATATATTTACATCAATGGTCACAATGTAGTGAAGTTCACACCAGAGAAATCTGTAAATTTTTAATAAGATGATATAGGCAGGTAAAAAAGCAAGATTTCATATGCAGGACTAGAATTCTCTAGGCATCACATGGAAAGAACAATATATTACTCTAATCTTAGGTGAGAAAAATGACAAAGTTATTTGTTTTAAGAGAAATGAGGTATAAAATGGAAACTGAATATCAGGTAGTGAGACAGATGTGATTCATTCATTCAATTAACCATTTATTCACTCATTTATTTAACAAAAAGTTATCACAAATGTCTATAAAGCACTAATCATTATTAAACATGCATCTCAGGTATATATATTAATTATTAGCATAATTAATCAGGTGTATATTAGTTTTCCCATTTAACACATGAGGAATCTGAAACATAGCAAGGCCTTCTATTGGTTGGAAGTGGCAAATGGAGGGCTTGAACTGAAGTCTATTTGTTTCCAAGGTCCATATAATTGACGTTTTCCTCTTCTAGACAGTGTAACAGGTTTGAAAGTGACTTTTCCCATTCTTGTTCACAAATTTTTCTATTAGTCTAAGTAAGTTTTGCCTAGATTGTATAAGCTTCAGTGTTAGGTAGAATTCAACGTGATTAGTAGTTTTAAATTAAAAAGATATCATCTCACACCTGTGAGGATGTCTATTATTAAAAAAAAAAAGACAAGAGATAATAAATGCAGGCCAGTATATAGAGGAAAGGGGACTGTTTTATACTATTGGTGGGAATGCAAACTGGTGCAACTACTTTGGAAAATAGTATGGAGGTTCCTCAGGAATTAAACATAAAACTATAGAACTATCACCATGATCCAGCAATCCTTCTGGGAAACAAAATCATTTCCTTGAAGAAATAGCTGCACTTCATATTGCAACAGTATCCACAATAGCTAAATTATGGAGACAGCATAAATTGCCTGTTAATGAATGAATGAATTAAAAAATGTGCTATATATATAGGTGGAATATTATTCAGCATTAAATAAGAAGGAAATCCTGCTATTTGTAACAACATGTATAGAACCCGAAAGCATTACTCTAGTAAAAACAAAAAAGCCAGATAGAGCAATACAAAAATTACATTATATCATTTATATGTAAAAGCTGAAAAACAAGAAGTCAAACTAAAAGAAACAGGGAATAGAGAGTAGAGAAGTGATTGGCAGAACTAGGAGTAGGAGAAATAGAAAGAATGGGAAAAGGGCATAAACACTCAGTTACCACACAAAATATTATACACTTGGTCTAAAGATGGAATGTATAATATAGTAACTATAGTTGGTGACACTTAAATGTGTAATTGAAATTAGCTAAGAGTAGAACTTAATTGTTCTTACAAAAAACGTAAATATACAAGATGATGTATGTGTTAATATGTGGGGTAAATCCTTTCACAGTGTATACAATATACATATCAAATCATTATGTTGTACACTTTAAGATTCATACAATTTTGTCAAATATACCTCAACAAAATTAATTTTTAAATAAATACATAAATAAATAAATGTAATTATTCTAGGATAGGTCCTAGACTGGTACTCTGGAAAGATAAAAATAACTAAAGTATTCCGGATTACCCTTCCTTAACTTTCCATTAAAGTTCTGATCTGATCTTAGACACCAATGTTGGGAAACATTTTGGTGAGGGAGAATTAAAAATTCTGCTTATTGGGAGAAAAGGGAAAAGAGAAAGACAAAGTGAACTAATTTATTAAGAGCCAGTGTTTACTTTTAGTCATTTAATTTGCCCAATAACCCTATTTCACTTTATACATGTGAACAGGAATTCTAGGAGTGATTAGTAATCTTATAAATGACCAGGCCCATTTTAGAATTGTGATTTTTAATCCAAGGCCACATGTCTCATTTGCTCATGATCTTTTCAAATTATATGTCTAGAAATCAAGTAACAAGTAGCAGAATCCCTCTAACACCATCCTCTGCACACTGTTGACAAATTTGTCCTCAGAGATGTTAGAAAGCAATGATTTCTTGATGTTTTCTCCTTCTTCATGGTTTTATTTGTTTCAATTTCATTCAATAACTCCACTGTTTAGAAATTTATTTCTTCAGTGAGATACACTTTTATTCATAATTTCTAACATATATTAGTAGAAAATATAATATTAACAAAAATATTGATCAATATATTTTAGGCACTCTTTATTTAATTTATTTTATCTATTTATGCTATAGGGATATAGTAGGTATATACTATTACTTATATCCCATGTTATAGATTTTAAAAATCTGAAGATTACAAATATTATATAACTTTC
>PVKE010036426.1:0-16317 GCA_004027555.1 Craseonycteris thonglongyai | reverse complement strand
GCTGTGGCCTGAGCCCTCCCCACACTGCCGCTGACCAGCCCTTTCCGGGTGGAAGCCCAGGCAGCTCCGCGGCCGTGGACTGAAACGTGTGTGCAGCTCGCGAAGACCGTTCCCTCAGCTGCAGAGCGGACCAGAGCTGCCCCCGGCTCCCGCGGCACGTGAGCGGCAGGCTGGGAGCCGCCCGGCCCACGCCACGCCACGGCAGCGGCTTTGAGTCTCCTTTGTACCCCCCGCCTCCCCGGGGGGACGGACCCCTGGGGCCGCGTCTGGGGGCTCAGATCTCAGTGCCCGAATTCTGGGCGAGCTCCCAGGCCCAGGATCCAGTCCTGTCGCTCAGGGAGGCTGTGGGTTCCGATCCAGGCCTGATTGGCAGCGACCCAGACAGCCCGGGAGCAGGGTTTCCCCTGCGTGTCAGAAAACACGGCTGCCCCACGGGGCCCCGCAAAGATCCCGGGGGACGGGGAGCCGGCAGGGGACGCGCTGCAGAGCGCCCACTCGAAAGTGTCCCCCCTAAGGGCTCTGGGAGCCCGGGACCCGCACGCGGAGGCTACCTCTGGCTTTGAGGTACAGGACGTGGCGGGAGTTCTTGGTGACGTCCGTGAAGCAGGAGTAGTACCCGCTGTCCTCCAGTTCTGAGAAGCCGTCCTGCAGAAGTTGGGGCTCGTGACTTCCCTGCAACACCTGGTTGTTCTTCTCCCATCTTATCAGGTCGTCCCCGGCCTCCACCGGGCACGTCAGCACCACCGTGGTCCCGGAGATGGACACGCTGTACTCTGTGGAGGGGACCAGGGAGGACAGGCCAGTGAGGGTCCAGAAAAGGCAATTTGGTCACAAAGGGAGACGACCAGACGCAGGCCTTCGGTTTTCTTTTCTTTTTCCCGAAGGAAATTCTGCCGGGTGGGGGCTGTGACCCGGGGGCCCTACCGGAGAAGGGAGACCAGGGGACCCTTTGAAGGTGACTTTGGCGTCAGGCAGGGGCCTGGGGCTTGGGGGGAGGGGAGGCCAGAGCCAAGGAAAATCTGTACAAGTCCCTACTTGCAATGCTTGCAAAGCGGGGCTGGGGGATACACGGCTGGGAGGACCTCAGTTCCCGGGTGAACCCCTCTTGTCAGTCCCTACTCTGACCACGTCGTCAGGCATGACGCTCGGTACGGACAGGTGCACTTACTCTTCCAGGCATTCTCACCTGCAAATGAAAAACAGGAAGAGTGGTGAGAACACAGTCCCCGCTGGAGCTGAGGCTGTCGGTAAACATTTTCCAGGCGGGATTGGACGCCACCCCAAGGGTCCCCACGCTTCAGGGGGTCCTCAGCCTCGGAGGGGAGCGACGGCGTGAGCCCACCCGCGAAGCCGACCGGTACAGCCCAGGTGCACCAAACAGAAAAGACCAGAACGTCACGCGGTTCTCCGTCTGGAGTCCCGGGAGCTCGGAAGACCTTGGAATCCTGAAGCTGAAACATTCGCGAAGCCTTCAGTCTCGCGTTGCGTTAGCCAGAACCGCGTCCCAGACAGACAGGGGTCCCCTCAGAGCTAAAGACCTCGGCGTGTTGGAAGCCCTGCCTCTCGGGCTGACCTACTTTTCTTTATGCAGAAGTTCTTCCTCGTAACTCACAGGATCCCTCAGAGGACAGAGACCAGGCGTCTTTCCTCGTGTTCTGTACCACGTTACCGGGGTCGCCCTTAAATCAGGGGGCGCGCGACACACGCTTTACGGAAATGGTTCTCCCCAGAAAAGGGGGCTTTGCTTGAAATGTCCCCGAGTGTAGTGAACTCTCCGTTCTTTCGGTCAGAGCGATCCAGACGTAGCCCCCCTAGCAGGCAATTTCACCCCAGGAATGTGGGGCTGGGGGTGCATCCTCGTCTCCTGGAAACTTGTGGTGGGGACACCGGCAGCTTGTGCCTGGGCCCAGATGTGACAGAGCAGAGGCGGTGGGGCTCAGAGACAGCGCTACTGGGGACAGATCACAGGGCGGTGTGACCAAGGTTCAGTCATTTACGTTCTCTGAGCCTCAGTTTCCTCATCTGGAAACTGGAGATAAAACATCTCCCTCCCCAGGGTGTCTGTGAGAATGAAATGGATTGGAAGGTGAAACTGGATGGGGAGCATAGTAGATGCTCAAGAAAAACGTTTCCTTCTTTCTTTCCTTCTCAGCGTCCGTGACAGCGGAGAACAGAACCGGGTTCGGGCCCAGTTGCCCTCCGGCAGAGAACGGATCGTACGGAACGTAAAGGAGCCGGTTCCCCGGGTTTATCCACCTGCTCACAAGTGGGGCTTGAGCGGAACGGGAAGCCATGGCTGCTGTTATTTAGACTTAGAAACCATCTTCCAGCGCTTCCGATATCCTCTAGAATTGTTACGTAAGCTAGAAACCCTGGCACAACAATTGAAAGGTAAACAGACACTTCACTCTGCTTGGAGTGTTTGTCTGAAAAAGAAATGTAAAAAAAAAATAAAGTTGTTCACAACTTTGACGGGTAGAAATTTAGTTCAGAGCTTAGACTTACAGACGCTCTTGTAAGGGTCTGGGTGTCTACGTTTAGAGACGGGGCATACGCTCAGAGGTTGTACACACGCCCAGAGAGAGTCCCGTAGCAGGTAAGAGAATGAGCTTCCCCGCCAGCTACGTCTGCGTTGCCGTTTAACGCCGCGATTGGGCTGCTAACTGTCGTTTTCTTACGTGTGGAATCGGGATGTCAGGTCGGGCAGCTCCGGTGAAATATTTAGGGCAACACGTCGCACCTCTGCGCTCAGCAGACTTCCTTGCTTATTAATCTAGTCTGTCCACGTCCCGTATATTAGCGGCTACAATGCACCTGCTGCCTTCGACATGGCAGCTAAGTTCTGCGCGAGGTCCTCCTCCGGTCCTCATCGCAGTCCCGCAAGACGTTAAATACGTTGTTCCGAGAAACTCAACAAGCAAGGAGACCAGCCAGGGTTCGAGCGTGTCTGTGCCTAAGTCCGGGGTTAGACGCGTCACCTCAAGCCACACAGCCTTCTCTCCTTCCCTAAAATACAAGCCCAGCCTCTAAAACTCAGCTCCGGGACTCCTAACCCAGCCGCTCCCGCAGAGCGGACCCTGTGCGCCTCGCTGGTTCTGCCCAGGTCACAGCACGCAACGTGCGATCTGACCGAGTATTTGTCCCCCACACAAGACCGGATTTTGAGGGGAGGGGATTGGCGACGCATTCCCGCGTGTGGTGACCGATTCCTTCACGAGGGCTGTCCGGAAAGCATCCAGCCACGCAGGACGCCGCACGGAGGTGCGGGTGGCTGGATTCTTTTCCCGGACAGCCCTCGTACCCGTGCCAGGTGAAGAAGACGCTGTCTCCACCTCCAAGGAGCTCACGATTCGCTCCGGCCCTCTTCCCGGAGTGGGCGCTCAGGGGTCCCTGTCGCGCTCAGCCACGATCAGACGCGACCGGGAGCAGCAGACGGGCACGGGCTCTGCCCCCCCCCGCGGTCTACCGGGGAGTGTTGTGTTTCCCCGCTAACGGTTCTGGGTCTCGCTGTTCACGGCCCTGATTGTCCTCCAGCACGGCCCACGCGGCTGCTCGTTTGAAAACAGGTGGTTTAGAGAGAAAATCCCCTTACCAGCATCTTCAGTGTCTGAAAAGGAAATGACAGGAAACCATCAGCAGCCAGTCTCTCCGCTGCCGAGACCCGGCCCTGCTCCCAGGGCTCAGGGTTCCTCTTTCAACCTGTACGAAACCAGGGGTCTTCCGTGCCGCCCGGCTGTGAGTGCAAAGCTCTTTGGGGGCCCTCTAGCCTGTACACCAGACAACTGGTGGTAGCTGCAACTCTGATCATTCCCGACGCGCTAACATCCATCAAATCATTCCAAGTTTACCTAAAACTTAACCGCTTCGTATGTCAAAGACGTCTCAGCAAAGCTCGGAAAAAACAGGTCTATGTGGGGCCCTGATCGAGTGATGAAAATCGGCCCTAACTGGTGACAACAGGCAGAAGAAACGACTTATCCTGAAGCACCCCTGATGCAGCCTCTTTGTCAGCAACGTCACATTAAAGCGTGTGTCACGGTAATAAAAGGGAAGCAGGAAGGGTCCCAAGGACGCCCACGGATCAGGCACGTGGCTGCTCGCAGACCCAGAACCGGTTCTGAGCAGCTGACGGGACAAAAGGTTTCCGATAGCGGGACCCCCCTGTCGTTGCTGCTGTGACCGAGAAGGCGGGTCCGGGCCCGGCACACGCATGAGCACGTGCCCATGTGACTGAACACACACGTGCGTGCTCACCGCCGGCACGTCCGCCGGACGCTGCGGCCACTGTCGTCCTTCTGCACAGGGAGGGCTCGGGGTTCCCTAGGCTCCCTGTTGGCTTCCTCCCCTTGGCCGCGGCCAGGACTCAGGAAGAAAGGGGCGCCCGGCAGACGCCCCTGTTCATGGTCAGACATACAAAGGGCGCTGGGCCAGATCCCTGACAAGGACAGAAAGCAAAACTCACCTTCTTGTCCCCACGCACCAACTACAAAACAATAAGAAAAGAAAGGAGTTAGTGAGCGTACGGAGCCCCGGAACTCCGAGCAGAAAAAGGGCCGTGGTCTGTCTGGCCCCCCGAGTCCCTGCCAGACACTGCAGGGCTGGTCCCTCCTGTACCCAGGCAGGGGACATACACCTGAGCCCCAGCCAGGGCTCCTCGGACACTTTGGGGTGAACCAGCAAGAGAGCGTCTGGCATTCATTCATCCCCAACACGCAGCATCTCACAAATGGACGGTGCAAGGAGTCGGGGCGGCTTTTTGGGGGGTGGCTGGAGCAATAGCAGCCAGGCCTCCATTTTGCACACCTGCCCTTGGTGATAGGTGCAAAGGCGGACGTTCCGGTCCCCGCTTGTCGGACTGTTTCAGTTTTTCCGTCGCTCGAGACGGGGGTGGAAATGCCTGACGCTGCCACGACTCACTGACTGCATGGCCTGCGCTCTCGCAGCCCCATCGATCTCAGGCCCCCGGGGCCCCCCGCCGGGCAGGACCCGCGGTTCGGGGCGCGGTCACTGTTCCCTGGATTTGCCTGAACGCTTTCCGCCCACCCGGGCCTCTCTTACCAACAGCCTCTGCGGTGGCGGCCGTACCCCCTGCGGACGGGCACAGCCTCACGGTGCCCCGTCTGTACAGGTGCTTGGTCTTTGATACTCATGTTCTCGCTCTTTCCCTCTGACAAGCACGGTGACGCTACAGGGCCTCTGAGAAAATGTCTGCCTACTTCCTGCCCCTTGGTGCTGAAAGGAGCCCCCGGAGCCAGGAGTGAGCCCCAGGAACCAGGGGCAACGCGGAACCCCAACCTCTCTTGCCTGAGATGCAGAAATGCTCGCGGTTCTTTATGAGTTTATGCCCACCTGCTTCCCAGAACCCCTGCAAAGCTCTGCAGGAACCAAAAGGGGCTGAAGGTGATGCAGCGTTTTAGGGGCTCGGATACACGTTGTGCCCCGCCCGGGGGGGAGCCAGGGCCCAGCTCCCCGGGGTCCGCGCACCGGGAGTCAGCACCTCTGAGCGTGTGTCCCCGTGTAAGGGCCGGGCCGGTCGCCCACAGAACACGCTCGTTCTGGAAGGCAGGCAGACCGCGTCCCAACGCTTTCCCTCACCCGGCCCTGGCCGGCCTCCCGGGGGGCGGGGGCGCGCTGTCCCCCGGCCTCCAGCCCCCGGTCCCCGAGCTCACACCGCACGTTTCCTTCCATCTTCCCGGACACGAGACCCCCGGCGCCGCTGGGCAGCTGGGGCCTGGGGACACCCCCGCGCTCACCCGATAAGAGGCAGAAGCCCAGAACTCTCCAGAGGTTGCCCGAGCGCATCCTTCTCTCCCGGGACGCTTCTCCCAGAGACGCCAGCGGCCTACGACTCCTGTCAAGACACCAAAGGGCTTCGTCAAGACCCCCCGCTGGAGAGCGGGGACCCTGGGGCCGGGGGTCCCCAAAGCAGGGACGGAAAAGGCGGCTTCGGGAGAGGAAGACTCACCATTTTCTGAAGCAGGCACCCAGGGCTGGGAGGGGGGCCGGCTTCTGAACCCCACACAGGAAGCGGCGGGGCCCCCGCTCCCCACAGGCTGAGCCGCCGATGGGCGGAACCCGCGGGAAGCAGCCGAGCGCCGCTGGGGCCTTGCAGGGTGTGCCCCCCCCACACTGTGACAGGGACAGACGGGGGGCTCCCGGCGAGGCGCCAGTCTTCTTCACGAACCCCAGGGGCTTGCAAACACACGCTGGCGTCAGACCACGCGATGCCCACCCCCTTACTATTTTCTTATACTTATGACGTTTATTAGAAAGTTTAGGAACTCAGTCCTGGAGGTTGGGGAGGCCAAAGACGGTCCGTCTCACGTCTGTCCCCCCAGCCCCTAGCGTCCCGGAGTTCACGCCGTGTGCTGTGAGTCTATGTGAGTCCTCCCTGCCGGCTTCCCAAGCGCTTCCCATTTCCTCTCAGATTCTAGCAGACTTCCACCCCAAGGAGAGGGCCTATTATTATATTTCTTTTTTTTTTAATTTTTTTTTTATATCTTTTTATATTTATAGAGTAATTATTTTATCTTCAGTGCATAGTTATTTCTATTTTACTCTTGACAGATAGAGAGAGAGACAGAGACAGAGACAGCTAGAGAACCGAACTGTGGGAACTCCCCAGTTCAGCACGTGGGTCCTGCCTGGGCCGGAGCCGGGATTCGATCCTCGGTCCTCATGGCCTCAAAGCGAGCGCTCAACCCGCTGAGCCGTCCCGGCTTTCCCTATTATATTTCTATTGGCAGGATTGTTATTAAAAAAAAAAAAAATTGTGGCCAAATACACGTCACGTAACAGTGACCGTTCGGTAGCGTGGACTCACGCTGTTGTGCGGCCCGGCTCCAGACACTTCATCCTGCAGAATTCAAACGCTTTACCACGGAGCACCTGCCCCACCCCGGCCCCCCGCGACCACGCTTCTACTTCCTGTGTCTATGACCCTGACGGCTGGAGAGCTTTCTTGCTGTCACTGCCTTGTGCAAGGTGACCAGACGTCCCGCTTTTGGTGGGACAGTCCCGATTTTTGACAATTTGTCCCGCATCCCATGGCGTTTTAAAAAAGTCCCGATGTTTGGAAAGAATGCACGACAAGCTAGGGAACGGCGGGAGATAGACCCGATTTTTAATCAAGAGCCCCCTCCCCCCCGGTCAATGGTGTCCCGCTTTACCAACGTTAACATCTGGTCACCTTAGCCTTGGGGACAGTGGCCTTGGGGACAGTGGCCTTGGTGGCAGTGGCCTTGTGGAGAGTGGCCTTGGGGATAGTGGCCTTGCGTAGGGTGACCAGACATCCCACTTTTGGCGGGACAGTCCTGATTTTTAACAATGTGTCCCGCGTCCCGCGGCGTTTTAAAAAAGTCCCGATGTTTGGAAAGAATGCACGACAAGCTAGGGAACGGCGGGAGGTAGACCCGATTTTTAATCAAGAACCCCCTCCCCCCGGTCAATGGTGTCCCGCTTCACCAATGTTAGCATCTGGTCACCTTAGCCTTGTGTCACTTAGCAAGCTGTCCTCAAGGGCAAGGTGCGGGGAAGCCGGGATGGCTCAGTGGGTTGAGCGCTCACTTTGCAGCGCTGGGGACTGAAGATCAAATTCTGGCCCCGGCCCATGTGGACCCGTGTGGACCCGTGGGGACCCACATGCTGAGCTGGGAGCGCCCCCAGTTCCGTTCTCACCGGGGTGAGACCCCGGCCCAGTTCCTGCCCTGTGCAGCCCCGCCCACCTGTGGAATGAAACTATGTGGAAAAACCAATGACGTGCAACTATGGAGACTGCTCTGGGCCCTCCCCCTTCTCTCTGTCTCTCTCTCTGTCAAAAACAATAAATAAATCTTAAAAAAATAAATAAAATGAAATAAAATAGCAAAGTTGGAGCCACTACTCAGCACGGGGCTTCATCCTTGGAGTTTCTTTTGGTTTCCACCAGAGGGCGCCGCACGCTCTCAGCCTCCCGGGACACATGTGCGGCCACTCATTTGGCGAACGTGCGTTGAGTGACCGCCGTGTGTCGCCGTCTTAGGGGCCGAGGACACAGGGATGAATAAGAAATGGATCCTGCCCTCCAGGGACACAGTGGAGACGGACGTGTAAAGAAGTCACAGCCTCATGCCTGCAGGGGAGGGTCCCAGGTGCAGGGGAGCTATGACCTCTGACTCCGGGGGTGCCCACCTAGAACGTGAGCCGAGTCATGGAAGCAACTGGAGTTGCGAGTGGACAGGCCAGTACACACAGGTGCACGCGTGGAGGCGAGAACACGTGTGGGTTGGTTTTGCGCAGCTGAGACTCCAGGAGCCCGGGACACAGGAAAGGAGGGCTGGGTAGCTGGCAGGGGCCAGATCACGAAAGGTCTTAGTCCCTAAAAAGAGAAGGGCCGTTGCATTTGCACAGCCCGCTGAATAACGGTGTGAGCGATCTTAAAGCAACTTCCACGAGGGGTGACCTCCTTATCGCAGTTACGCACTAAATGGCTATTATTTAAGGTCTCTTGTCTTTTCAGGGGGTCCTCAGGGTCCGCTCACGTATGTCACCGGGTCGTCATCGTCGCGATTTTATAATCGGTGCCCAGCGTGGTCGCTTGCTTCCTTCGGGTTTGATCTGTCTGACTTTCCAGCGTGTCAGAAGCTCGCCCTCCCCAGAGCAGGGAGACCTGCTGGCGTTCAGGATCCGGAGAAGAAGCGCGGTCCAGGCTTCCAAGGCAACGACGCGGGAGCCGATCCGGAAATGGCTGGGATGCTGTCAGAGCCATCAGGGGCAAAGTCTGCGTCAGGGCAGCGGCTTTAGAGGACACTTCTTGCTCTTTCTCCAAAGGAAGCTTTTCCTCTGGTTCCTGCCATCGCAGACGCTGGGACCGTCAGGCAGAAAACGGCGGGACGTGGACACCCGGCCGCCTCCCCCTTGCTGGAGCGGGGGGCTGGTCCCCCCGAGCGGATTGGGGTGCTTTTCCTCTCTAGCGCTGACTCACCCGAGAGGACTCATAACCTGTTTGCCTGGACGAGTGGCTGGCCGGCCTTTCCACCCGGAAGTGCTTTTGGGCCGACAAGTCGAACCGGCTCTGTCCCCGGAGGCCCCGGGTCCCATCTGGAGGTAGCGGGGGGTGGGGGGGACAAGGGGCCGCCGCTGGGGCGGCCGCTTTGCTCCTCAGCGACCAGCAGGGGGGGGCGTGAGAGCCAGGGGGGTCCTGGGCCCGAGGCCGGCTTTCCGGGTTTGGGTCTGAGTTTTAAGGAAGGAGCGCTTTGAGCCAGAACAGCGGACTCGTGTGAGCGTGAAGGGGCTCCTGGGAGTCACTCGGTGACAGCCCCCTCGACGTGTAACTGGAAACTGAGGACCTGCGGGTCTTAATAGGGGGGCCGCCTCTCAGGTCCCGGCTGGTTGATGTGAATATTTTGGGGCGTGTTCTGCCCTCGTCCGGGTCGCTGCTTTCATACTTTCTAGCTCTTGCTTCTCCTGCGTGAAAGTCATGCCAGGGGCCGAAAAGCAAAATGTAAGCCGCACCGCACAAGTGCTCGGCTAATCGTAGCGCCAGAGACGAGCACGTTCCCGGCCCGGAACGCTTTCCACGGAGACGCGGAGGATCTGCCCGCCTCCCTTTCACCCGCCGTCCCCGTTGGAAAACCTCCGGCCTTGACGGCTGCCTGAGGTCACGGCCGTGTCGCACCCGGCGCTCAGCTCCTCAGCGACACAGACGCCAACACAGAGGCTTCCCAGGAACAGCTTCCTTAGCTCCCTGGGGCCGCACCACCCAACCCAAAGGTTGGTCACCCAGGCAGCCTGAGGACTGATGCGTGATGGAAAGGGGACACTGTGGATGGAAAGAGACCACATCGTGACCCTGACCAGCGCAGGGGAGGCCGACCCGGCGGGCCCCGCGCACTCAGGGGCCAGGAGGACCCGCATCACGTGGCCGGGGCACAGAAATTCCTCGGTGACAGCGGGTCCTGGCGGGCAGGCGCATTCTTGGCCGGTGGCGTCCTCGACGAGTCGATCTTTACCCCGCGGGAGCCTGGTCTCACGTCCTTGTGCATCTAAGATAACAGGCCCTGGAATGTCGTAGCCATCGCTCCTCCGGATTCCTCAGCGCACAACCTCCCACCAGAGCTCAAAGCCCCTCATCGGTGTCGTGCGGCCCACATACCACCTCTACGCGTTGCAAACGTTAGTTATGGACTGAGGGCACCGGCCGATGTCGAAGCCCGGCCTCTCCGTTTTCCTTTTCATCCAATCCCACTCTCCCACTTTGCTTTGCCCCCCCCCACCTACCACTGAATTTCCTCCACCCGCCCCCAGCCCACGCCTCCCCCTTCGATTCCAGCGCGTGAAATAAGCTGCGGCTCTGCCGTCCTCCCGAGCTTCTTCTCAACCGTGGAGATTTTGCTTCTCGGCAACGGTCAGGAAATTCTCAGGAGACGTTTTCTGGGGCTGGATGCTCTTGGTCGACACCCGTAACGCTCCGGTTATTGGGATGCGGTGCGTGTGGTGAACAGGAAGAGAGAAAAGCGCGTCCATCAAGCCCCCTTTCGTCTCCTGGGAGAGCAAACGGACGGAAGTGACCTTCAGAGACCGCCCTGTCGCGTGGGCCTGCGCCGGCCCATGCGGCTTCTCGTCACAATAAGTGGGGGGCTGCCTCTGCTCTGTAAGCAGCCCTGGGGAGGCGAGCGGCGGGAGGCAGGAGGCCGCCTGCGACCCCTCCCACGGGCTTCTCAGCTGTTACATCCACACCGACTCCCTCCCCAGCGTCTCTAGGAAACTCCAGGCAAAAAGCAGAAGCAAAGGGGGCACCTGTCACCTGGGTCACCTGCCTCTCTCGTCTCTCTAAACCGGGGGAAGTTCAAACAAAACAGAAAAGGAGCCACAGATTGGGCTCGTCGCTCAGGATCGTCCGGAGCTTGTAGATTCATGCCGGCCAGGGGGGTTGACCCGAAAGCTGGTGGGGTCTGTGGGGACCGACGTCCGTGGCCGATGGGGGCCCTCAACACCTGGGGCCTGGCCCCTCCTCCAAGGCGCAGGGCTTGCAGGCGGCCCGTCCCCGCCCATCTGTCCCCACAGGCATGCCTTCCTGTCCCCTCTTTCTAGAACCCCGAGCCATCCCTGAGGGGCCCGGTGCAGAAGTCACAAATAAGCGAATTATTTATTTACACACACACGCGCCTCCCCGGCTGTCTTTAGAGTCTGAAGTTCCCCATCTCAGGAGGAAATGCCTTGTGCGACTTTCTCGGGGAGTCGAGACTTGCGTACAACAAAGACGTCACCCCGTTTTCACGGGTAAGGAGCTTTCTGAGTAAACAAAGGCTGTGCGGGGACCTCCCCACACGGCGGCCCTTGCTTCACAGGATGCTCCTTCCGTGTTGCGGTGAGAAAAACGTGTTTGGCCCACGGTGTTCAGACAGCGGGTCTGGGGCTGCTGTCCCTTCTGTCTTCCGAGCCCTCAGCGTGTGTCCCCACGGGTCACGAGAGGCTTGGGACACGCGCAGGGGGCGGGGCCGCATGAGGTGCTCTCGGAACCACAAACTGGAGTGACAACCAGGCCTCTTCTCTGGACAAGTCCCCTCTCTCTCCTGGATGCCTTGTCCTTTCCTCCCGCTTTTTCACGACACCAACTGGCCCTCAGGCCTGGCTCCCGGCCCCCGGGTTCCATCCGAGTCCTGCTGACTGGTGTCCTGGGGCCTCTTAGGGACACACGTCCCTTTCAGCAGCGGCGTCCAATCACGTGGAGAATGGTCTTGTGCTCCCCACACAGAGTAAGACGCTCCTACGGACAGACTGTAGTGGAAGAGCCAAAAAAACCAATTGCAAAACAAAATAATCTCATCACAGTTTGTTTTTTTTTTTGGATTTATTTTATTGTTTTTGACAGAGACAGAGAGAAGGGGGAGGGCCCAGGGCCGTCTCCATCGTTGTCCATCATCAGTTTTTCTTCCACACAGGTGGGCGGGGGCCGTGCAGGGCGGGAACCGGGCTGGGGGCTCCCGCATGGGAAGCTCACCCCAGCTCAGCACGTGGGTCCCCACAGGCCGGGGCCGGGACTCGATCCTCAGTCCCCAGGGCTGCAAAGTGAGCGCTCAACCCGCTGAGCCGTCCTGGCTGCCCCTCATCACGGTTTAAGATGAAGGGTCGCCTTCAAAGCCGTCCTGGGCCTTCGGGTTGGACGCGCTCCACTTGGTGTTTTCTCTACTGGGCCCGGGCCTGGTCTCCCCGCCCTGGGCCCGGTCTCCCCGCCCTGGGCCCGGTCTCCCCAGCCTGGGCCCGGTTTCCCCGCCCTGGGCCCGGTCTCCTCGCTCTGGGCCCGGTCTCCCCGCCCTGGGCCGGGTCTCCCCGCCCTGGGCCCGGTCTCCCCAGCCTGGGCCCGGTCTCCCGGCCCTGGGCCCGGTCTCCCCAGCCTGGGCCCGGTCTCCCCGCCCAGGGAGCGGGCAGGAGCCACTCCTGCTAACTGGAAGGAATTGGGCTCCCGGCCCGGGGCCAGGAACTTGAACTCTGCTGAGGAATGGGGCTGGGGCCGCGGCTGACCCTCGGGGCTGGGCGGGCGGCCAGCTCCCGGGGAGCCTGCTACCTGGGCAGCCACGTCGCAGACAACGGGGCGCTTTGTTCGGGCCTCCTCCCCGAGCTCTCGCCAAACGCTGCGATTCGCCGCAGACCGCGGGTCTCAGCCTCTCCTTCCTGCGGGGCCCGTTCCCTCTCGCGAGGTGCAAGCCGGCGCGGGGGGATCGAGTTTCCCTCCCTCCTCTCCTTTCAGGAAACGTCCTCTTTGGGCCTCCGGCCCTTTTCAAGCTTCGCCCCGCATTCTGGGGTTGGGTGGATCTCTGACCTACACGCTGCCAAAGGAGCCAAGCCCTCTGTGGTCAGAGGCACACAGGGTGCGACGCCCGGACACGCGGACGGTCCTGCACGTGGGGGGGCCCCGAGGGGGTCCCCCGGCCATGACCCCCTCTGCTGCTGCTTGGCCTTCCCCTTGCTTTTCCTTTTCTTGCTTCTCTCTCTCTCCCGTCTCATCATCCCTCCTCCCGGCCGCCTCTCCGCCTCAGGGCTTAACGCGGAGCTTTTATGAATCACAGGTTTTCTCGATGGCTGACCAGGGATACGGGTGCGTCAGTCCTGCTCAGGGTCAGCTCCCTGGTCACAAGCCTACTTTTTCGCTGTCTGTGCGCGATCTTCGGTCGCCTGTGACTCAGCCTTTTCCTGTTTAACTTCACCTCTTTCCTTTTCTCAGACAGACAGCTCCCCCCACCCCCTTGCATGGCAGGTAAACTGAGGCACAGAGCCGTCACTCCGCATACCGGTTCCCTGGACAGTCCTCCGTCTGGATTGTTCGCATGGGCTGCTGTTGTGTGGGGACAGCACTGGGTGTAAAAGTCAGAGAAGTTCCAGCTTTGCTCCCGCTTGGCTGTGCAGCCTTGGCACCTCGCTTACCTTCTCTGGGCGCCTGAGCCCTCGGGGAACACCCCACGGGCGTATTGTGGGAATGAAATAAGAAGCGGGAAAGCGCTTGGCAAACCGGACTGAGATGGGACCCGGATTCCCCTTCAGATGCCTCAGCCGTCAAGGATCTTTAGAGGCCATTAAGCTGTGTTGTGATCCATTTAAACGCGTTTATCTCGTTTATGTCGGGTGGGCCCCGGGGACGGGAGGGGAAAGCTTCGCTAGAAAAGGTGCAGATAAAAGTGCACCTTTTTTTAGGTGGGATAAAGTTGAGGCCACAAACTGTCCGGACTTTCGGTCCGCAGACGGTGCCGGGGAATTCTGAGGGCCTGGAGTTGTGCGGGTCCAGCCCTGAGGCTGACGGGGCCCAGGGAGGGGCTGTGGGAAGCCAAATCGGTGCCGGGAGCCTCCACACCCCCTTCCCAGGGGCCTGTTTTAAAAGCCACAGGGCGAGGGCCAAGCCCCAGAGTGTCCCGGCCGGTTCAGCCCGGCCCCACCTCCCCTGGCCGCCTCCCAGGCCACCCGGAGGCCCCGGCCCCGAGCGGACGCTGGAGTTCGGGGACTTTGTGCCGACGTGATCACAGCGCCGAGGGCGGGCGGGAGGGAAGGAGGAAGGAAGAAGGGGGGAGGGAGTCGGGAGCCAGGCCCCACCTTTCATTCCAGCAAAGTGCGCCGAGGAGCGGACATGAGTCACGGGCCGGCGCCAGGACTCCCGTAGGTGCCCCGCCGCGCTGCCCGCGCCCACGTCGTGGTCCGAGCCCTGGCTCTGCCCGGTCTGCGCGTGGGGGGCCGGGGCCGGGTGTCCCTCATGTATGGCCAGCGCTGTGTCCGTGCTGCGCTCCTCCTGGGCTTACAGCTCACAGGTAAGGGCCGGGCGGTGGGTGGGGGGCTCCGTGCCGCCTCCCCCCCGGGGTCCACCTGTCCCGCAAGGACCGGGCGCTCGGGACACCCGTGTTTTGGGAGCTTGGGCCACAGTTGCCGTTCGCTCCAGTTTTGGGTTCAACGGAGACCAGAGCCGGCGGGTTGTTTGGGGGCCGCTTTGGGACAAACAGGTTGAGGTGCGCTCGGGCACAGGGAGGGCTTTCAAATCTCGGGTTACGGGCCATTTTCTTGGCGGCTCCGGGCCGCCGGCCTGCGGGAGGCGGTCCGGTGTCTGCGTGTGGGTGGGTCTGGGGCTCCCGGCCGGCCGTGCTGGGAAAGCAGAGAGAGAGATCGCCGCGGGACAGACAGACGTGGTTCGGAACCGGCCCCCCACGCGCAGGAGAGTGCGCGCGGGGCGGCGTGGTTTCCGGGGCGCGGGCAGGGGGACCCTGACTACGGCCGCAGGCCCCCCGCCACAAGACCGCGTCCTGGGACACTCACCTGCGGGGGGCCCATTGCAGCCACCGCACATGGCGCTCAGACCCGGACACACGGCGGACTCACCGCATGATTTTCTGCGTCTGCTGTCAATCTCTTTTTGTTTTAAGATTGATTATTTATTTATTTATTTATTTTTTAAAGAACAGCCTATTTTAAAGTTTTTATTTATTTATTTTATTAATTTTTTGACAGAGAGAGATACAGAGACAGAGACAGAGAGAGAACTGAACTGGGGGAGCTCCCAGTTCAGCACATGGGTCCACACGGGCCGGGGCCGGGATTCGATCCTGGGTCCCCCGGGGCTGCAAAGTGAGCGCTTAACCCACTGAGCCCTCCCGGCTTCCCCTTTTTATTGTTTCTGAAAGAGAGAGAAAGACACAGAGACAGAGAGAAGGGGGAGGGCCCAGAACAGTCTCCATAGCTGCACATCATTGGTTTTTCCACATAGTTTCAGTCCACAGGTGGGCGCGGGGCTGCACAGGGCAGGAACTGGGCCGGGGTCTCATCCCGGTGAGAACCAAACTGGGGGCACTTCCCAGTTCAGCATATGGGTCCACACGGGCCGGGGCCGGGATTCGATCCTGGGTCCCCGGGGCTGCAAAGCGAGCACTTAACCCGCTGAGCCCTCCCGGCTTCCCTGCTTTCAGCGTTACTGGCTGACGTGCGTTGTTTCTGGTAACAGTTCTGAGGTGGGAACTGTGTGGCTGTGGAGAAAGCAAGAGCGTGAGGGAGGCTCCCGGTGGGGTGTTTTCCGGGGTCCCACGCGGTGGGCGAGCGCAGACCCCGGGTGAAGTGAGTTCGAGGCCGGCAGTTCCGTTGTTCTGCTCCCTCCGCTGGGACCCTTCTTTTGGGGACGCGGGTGGTTCTGCGTGCGCCCCCCGCCCCAGGCTGACCCTTCGCCCCCTCTCTGCGCAGCTCTCTGGCCCATAGCGGCCGTGGAGATCTACACGCCCCGGGTGCTCGAGGCCGTGAACGGGACCGACGTGCGGCTGAAATGCACCTTTTCCAGCTTTGCCCCCGTGGGCGACGCTCTCACCGTGACCTGGAACTTCCGGCCCCGGGACGGGGGGCACGAACAGTTTGTGAGCACGTTGCTGTCGTTTTCTCGGGGACCTTCGGTCGGGGGGGAAATAAGACAGTCTGTTTCTCCTTGGTCTTTTCTTGGATTTTTCTTAGTGTTGGGCCCAGGGGAAAGCGGGGACACAGTTCTGGGGACAGAGACGGCCAGACCTGAGAGGCCGGTGAAGGGGAAAGGGAGAGGTCTCTGTCCGAGAGCCGAGGGCGGAGGAGTCGTGGGCACAGGAGCCGTGGGCACTGCCGTGGGCTTGCTCCTGCTGCCCGGCCGCCCGGCCCTGGCACAACCTCCTGCCTTGTCTCCTGCCAGGTCTTCTACTACCACATGGACCCCTTCAGGCCCATGAGTGGGCGTTTCAAGGACCGGGTGACCTGGGACGGGACCCCCGAGCGGTACGACGCGTCCATCCTCCTGTGGAAGCTGCAGTTTGATGACAACGGCACGTACACCTGCCAGGTCAAGAACCCGCC
>PVKE010036425.1:0-16408 GCA_004027555.1 Craseonycteris thonglongyai | reverse complement strand
ACTCAAGGGGAACCTCAACCAGGACTTCTGGGACTTTCTGCCAGTGCCAAGGTACTGCCTCCTGAGATATAAGGAGGCTGGTCCCCAGCCCCACAGAGCTACTGAAAGGCTGAAACAAAAGAATGTATGTGCTATTGCCAGGGATGGTACCAGGCACCCCGGGACTCAACACGTGTTAGGATCTATGTGGTCAAATGAAGGACAATATGGTGGGCAGATCTAGGCCCTTTAGGAGTGGTGGGAGAAGAGGGGAGCTGGAAATCCACTGGACCTGGGGCCTGGCCACTGCAAAGACCACTTCTCCTTCCTCCCCAGGGCCTCCACTTCCTTCCACAAGCCACAGGCTGTGCTTCTAGGTGTCAGCCACCCCACCTGCTCAACCACTGTTCACCAGGGAAGAGCATGTCCCCTTCCTGCTGTCTCTGCAACAAATCCACAGGCCCACTTTGGTTTTAAGGATGTTATGGCTACTCTGGACAGAGAAAGAAGTTGGTGTGTGTTGGGGGAGGGTGACGATCATCAGAATAACAACCGTGGAGAAGCCTCAAAGGGTCAAGAGAGTAGAGTCTCGATTGCCCTTGGCATTCATTGAAATGGAAATAGAGCTGGTGCAGCCATTCTCAGATGCCTTTCCCAGCCTCCTTTTCTTCCATGGTTCCATAGACAGTTGCTTGTAACTTCACTCTCTCCCTATTTTGTGCCTGAGCTTGGGGTCCCTGTATTCCCCAGCAAGGCACCCTCACACCAATCAGCCCCCACCTCCATCCCTCATCATCATCAATAGACCCCAGGGTAGCAGAGACTCCCTTGGGATAAAATAATAGGCATCCAAATTCCATCATTCAAGTCCACCCAGAATCAAGTGGGTCATTTACATGAACCCTGGAATGGCAGGGCTGGGAGGGAGCTTAGGGATCATTCTAGGTCATCCTTTCCCCCATGTTTTCATCCTCTCAGGGAACAGAGAAGGGAATTGAGGCCCAGAGAAGGGAAAGGAATGCCCCGCAGCTACACCGTGAGCAAGAGGCCACGCCAAACCAGAGGCCAGGGTTCCTGAGAGCTCAAAGGGCTCTCGCTGCTCACTTTTGATTTCACTTTCCAGCTCTCAGGGCTGGTGGTCTGGGCCCCTGAGCACCTCAGAGGGTATAGCAGAGCCACCGCCCACGGACCCAGCTGTATGTAGTGGCTTTCAGAGGACATTTTCTCCTAGGTAAGGGCCAGCTTAGGCAGTCCCTGGTAGCCCAGGGGGAGGAAATCCCCATGTGCTGCTAGCCTACTGTGTGCCAACAACTCCCACATGGGTCTCTTTCATCCCCATGACCACCGTGCCCAGGAAGAAGGCAGCAGTCATGTTCTCATTTTGCAGGTGAGTTCATTAAGTGTCAGAAATGTGACAGGACACATAGCTAGGAAGTGATGCTCTGGACTGGGAGCTTGTGCCCTACTACCTACATCTCAGTGTCCCAGAGGGCTCCCAGAGCCCTTCTCAGCCATGCTCCTGCTCCTGCCCATGCTCTTTCCCCCTCCACCTCCAACCTACCTCCAAGTTCCCTGGTGTGACATGGGCAGGAGTGGTGGGTGAGGCATCCACAGAGCAGTGCTCCTGGGAACACGTAGGTCTGGACTCAGTCACCTCTAAGTACCCTGAGGAGTTGCCACCCAATGGTATCAGCTCTCAGCACACTGCGGGACAGACAGTGTTTCTGTGTGTGTGTGTGTGTGTGTGTGCCAGTATGTGCAAACCTCGCCTCTGTATGGCTGTGTGTGTGTGCATGTGTGTGTAATAGCTGAGTAACATCCACGTCACTTTGCAGTTGTGCATGAGGCATTAGACATGTGTGAGTCTGCGCAGTTGGGGTTCCATTTGTCTGGGTTGAGATAAACATATGGAGCTGCGTGGGGTAGTATGCATGTGTATCCACATGTGTCACTGCACTGTGGATGTGTATTTCTTTCTGTAAGTGTGTGTGTGTGTGTGTGTGTCCCTGGTACATCTACAAATGTGTGTGTTCCTGATTCTAAGCAGGTCCCGCAAGCTCCACAGTGTCTGTCTGTGGGTGTCATGCCTACACCAATATCTGTGCCTGTTGACACTGATTTGTGCAGGTGCTCAGGTGTGCAGAGTGCCATGTGTGTGATTTACAGAAGTCACTGTGTCTACAGGGGCATGACCGGCAGGGTCTCTGCCGCTGGGGGAAAGTCTGCACACACGTATCCAGGTCTGGGGCTCTGTGTGATGACATGCATATGTTGTGCACACAAGTGAGTCCGTCTGTACATGTGTCTGTGGCTGAGGAGGCTTCTAGTGCGCACAGAGGACCACGCACACTCAGGACTGATGTCAGTCCCTACCAGTGAGTCTCAGCAGTGCCCAGCATCCCCCCCAGCTTCCATGACCTGCCTCCCACCCTGAGGAATCAGAGCATCCCTATTACACCCTGCCAAACGCACTAATCCCCCTGGGGAAGTCATTACCAACAACCATACACAGCCGGAGTTGCTTAATCACTCTTAAGAAATTTCTTTATAATCTGAGTAAATTACTTAAATTACTTGCAACTACCAATTAGTGTTTGAAGGTTTCCCTTCCAGAGAAACAAGCCGCCCGCTCTGGACTCCCAGCCCCCTCCTTCTCCGGGGTGAGGGCAGATCACCTGGCCAACCCCCCCACCCCACCAGGCGCCAGGCTGCCTCCTCCTCCGCCCACAGGAGCTGGCCACCATGGCTCAGCCTCTGGCTTGGCTTCAGTGGGGCTCAGTTTCTCACTGGTGCTCCAAGCCCTCCTTCCTTGCCCCAATGGCCCTGCAAGAGGAGGCGGCTAGAGGACCAGCTGGCCCCAGCTCGGCCTCTCCCAGCCCACCCCCATGGGTCTGGCTCAGTTCTGGTCTTGTTCTGGGCTCGAGCTGGGCTGCCAGTGGCCAGAACTTTCCCTCTCTGGGCCTCCCTCCTCCCCACCCACCCCCAGCCTGGTAGGCAGGGAAAATGGCTTCCGCGTTTGAACACAGTGCGTGCAGGTATCTGAGGGTCAAGCAGTCCTCGAAGTCAGGCGAGGCGTTGGCCCTCTGTAGCTGCCAGACCCAACCCAAGGGATTCTTCTAGAAACCCCCAGAGAAAAAGCAGCAGGCTGTAAGATGAGGCGGAGGATCCTGGCCTACGTTGGAGTCCTGGCTCACTTCGCCTTAGCTGCATGACCGTGGGCAAGTCACTTCCCCATTCAGAGCTTCAGTCTCTTTCTGTGTAAATGGGGGAAGAGGAGGTTGACCTCACATTTGGACATAAGGACTAAATCCCTCCCCCGGTGGCACCAGGGAGACATGCTAACTCCCAGTGTGCTAGGGGTAGGGGACATGGAGAAAGAAGACCCTGCCATTGCCTTCGGGAAGCTGCCAGTCTTATAGGGCACACCACACATGTGGAGATATCACCAGAACAGCAGAACTGTGGTACTTGTCCTAAGAAAGGGACACAAAGTATTGAGGGTGGTCGAAAGCAGAAGCATAGGAAAGGGAGGTTGTCTCCTGTGACACCAGCTCGCCACCTAGTTCCCTACCCGGCCTCCCTGGCTTCCTTGGACCCTGGATGCCTGGGCAGGTTATCTTTGCACGGCTGGATGCTACGGGCATAGCCCTGTAGGGATTTTCAAGACAAGCCCCAGGGCTGCTTCTACTCATTTGGGTGCCTTTGTGTGTGTGTGCATGTGTGTGCATGTCTGTGTACACATATACACACAAAGGTAGAGACGAATGTGTGCGTGTGTGTGTGCGTGTGTGTGTGTGCGTGTGTGTGTGTGAGAGAGAGAGAGAAACTTGGAGGAGAAAGAGTGGATAAAGACAAGGAAAGAGAAGACATCAGGGAGCAAGGCTTGCACATCCCACTTTCTGCCAACAAGGCTCTCCCTCCTCCCAAGGCTGGGCAGCGGTCTCTGCCCACAGAAAACAAGGGGCCCCCGTTGCGGTCCCCTCTTCCACTCAGCCTGCCCTGTCCATCCCCGAGACAGCTCCCGGATACTCCCGATCTCTTCCAATCCCAGTGTTACTTCCACACATGGTTCCCAGAGCATTTGCTCTTCCCAAGTCTGATTAGAACGTTCATATAGTCTTGACGAGGTAGAAAGAACGTGTGTGTTAAAGATGAGGGAAGTGAGGCGCAGGGAGATGATATGATTTATCAAAATAAACTGTATTACAATATAAGCTCTTCAGCTCCCAGCCACTTGGCAGTATGGCTTGGCCCCTAGGGGTCCCATCAGCTATTTGAGGGGTGGGGCTGAGGGACAGGAAGGGAAGGCAGCTTCCTTGTAAGGGATCCGGCTCCACGCCCTTTCTCTAGGCCTCAGTCTCATGGGCCCTCCCCTGTCCCCGCCCCCATGGAGATGAGGGAATCAGCAGCCTTCTGGGCAGGCATTAGGGCTGTGGGGGTTAATGAACTGTTTCCCAAAAAGCTTTGAAGATGAAGGCTCCCCCAGGAGGGAGGGGGCGCAAGCTGGCTTGCAGGCAGGCAGAGCTGCCAATGAATTGGGGCACCAGGTTGTTATTAAGGAAAAATCCCCAGCTTCTGGGCTTTGCACTTTGCAATCTCTCTGGACTTCCTGCCCCACCATGCCCGGGCGTGCCTTCTGGAGGTGTGCAGTCCTGCAGGAGCAGGGCTGAGACCCTGGTCTCTGGTGGGCAAATAAGGAGGGAGAGGAGGAGCCCCCAGGCTGCAGGTAAAGCAGGTCACAGGGGCCACATGGCGGGGAGAATGGAGGCGCTCCTCAAACATCCTGCCAGGGAGCCTGTCCCAGCTCTCTGGGGTGGGAGGCTGCCTGCTGCCGCCTTGGCTCAACCAAGCCAGGACGCCTTTGCAGTGGGCCTGCAGGTGGGCCTGCTCCAGATGCCCAGGAAGAGGGCTCTTAAGTCAGTGCCCGGCATCCTCAGAAGGCTGGGGTTAGACCTGCACCGGATGACACATCCATAATCGCCTTCTCTTTTATTTGTTAAAGGTTTATTTTATGGTGTTCGACAGAGACAGAGAGAAGGGAGAGAGCCCAGAGCAGTCTCCATAGTTGCACAACAGTTTCATTCCACACACATGGGCGGGGGCCGCACAGGGTGGGAACTGGGCTGGGGGCCTCCTGCATGGGAAGCTCACCGTAGTTCAGCATATGGGTCTACACGGGCCGGGGCTGGGATTCGATTCTCAGACCTCGGGGCTGCAAGGTGAGCACTTAACCCGCTGAGCCATCCCAGCTTCCCCTCTAATCGCCTTTTTGGTTCCCTCCTCATTCCCTCATTCTCTCCTAGTACCACAGAACCAGCCCTGCCCCTAAAGCTTACCTTCTGGGTAGGGGGACATGGCTGTAAGAAGAGAAAATATAACTAACCCACATCCCCCAGAAGCACTCACACAGGAAAGGTGGAAAATGGCAGTGCACGTAAGAGGAGCAAATTGTATACAACCTACGTGGCCACCATTAGGGCACTGCTTTAACAGATTAGTCCATATGATGGGGTCCGACATGGCTGCTCAAAGAATCAGTCAGGGAGATCTACATATGCCCCAGGGAAAGACGCCACACACCTCCTGTTCAGGCCACAAAGTAAGAGTAGGAACTGATGTGGAAAATGAGGCCACTTCTCCATCTCCGTCTGTCCTTCTGTACATGTGCAGATGCAGAAAGCAAACTTCAGGCTTTGCCCCTGGCCCCTGGCCTGCAGTGGGGAGCCTGGCTCTTCTTCACTGACCTTCAGCTTCTCAGGTCAACAGTAGAACTACAGGCCAAGGATGAGAAGTAAGCTAGCCGAAACCTGCTCTGCACCAGGCCTTTGCTAGGACTGAACACATGTTTCCAGAGACTGGCTATGGGTCCCCTGCCTAAGACTACCAACGCCTCTGGAAGTCAGGCATGGGACCCCTGCCTCCATGGCAGGTGGCTTCTTCCCACGCCTCTGGTCAAGCAGGGTCTCCCCTGAGCTGAAGGCACCTGCCCGGCCTCTAGCATAGCTTCGCTCCCCAGTCAGGGGCCAGGAGTGTGCAAGTGGGTGTGTACTCCGTGCTCCGTGCTAGGCCCTGGGAGGGGCCCTGGGGGACCAGAGGACAGGGGTCAGCCCCCACAGGAGGGAGGTTCAAAGGGCAAACACAGAAACCAAATAGGGTCTCATTGAGTGGAAAGGGAATTTGTCTGAGCCTCTTGAATGGTGCCCTCAGAACTCATGGGAGCTGCGGAAGCAGAGCTGAGAGTGAGCGGGAGCCAGGGAAGCTCTGAGCAGCAGACAAACAGCCTTTGCTGTCACACGGCAATGTGGCCAATACCCACCCCTCCATGGTGGCACCTGCTCAAAGAGGGGGCGTCCTTTCAGCTGAGCTCCAGGCAGCTGCCAGCTCCTTGACCTCCTTCCAGGCAGTGGCTTTGATGACCCCCCACTAAGACCACATACAATGGAGACAGGGAGTGTCCCAACAAGAAATCAGGGTGCCATGAGGGAATGGGAAGCCCCCAAATGACCAACGACCATGACATGGGAAGCTGGGACTCTGGCCCACAAAGCTGTCTGTGCTCAGGACATGGGTAATGGCTATGTGGAGCCGGCCAGGGAGTAGCTGCTGAACACTTTCAGGTGCAGGCCCTGTACCACACTCTTCCCACTTACCACCTCCTCAAGTCTCACCTCAGCCCCCAACCGCCGGCATTAGTACCCCTCTATGCAAATGAGCACCTGGGGGCTCCGAGGCAGGGAGTGACTTGTCCAGTGCCAGCGCATACCGACTGGTTGAATTCAGAGTGGAACCCAGGGCTCAGGCTCTGCTGTCCTCCCTGCCCCACCTCCCCACGGTGGGGACGAGCCACTGCCGCTGTCTGAGCTACCCCTGGGGTCTGTCTTAGGAGTGCTGTATCAGCAGCATCCTCTCAAGCTCTCTCTTCTCCCTCCTTTCCCTTCCCAGCATCTAGAACTCGATCCTCAGCAAATTGCTGAGCTCAGTTTAGAACAGGAACTTGAAGCCTTGGGTGCCAGACGGCCATGTGGGCAGAGGCAGGGCAAGCTGTGGTCATGCTCCCTGGAGGCACTCCTGTCAGCCCCCGGCCGGGGTGGTCAGGATCCTAGGAGCAAAGAGAGGCAGGACTCCCCAGTCCCCATTTCTCACCTGGGCAAACTGGGGACTGCCTGGGAGTCAGAGGCAGTGGAAGATGTGTGCAGAAGGTACCCCAGACTGCCCAAAGGGTGAGAGGGGTGTCCTTTTGGGCCAGAGGGTGGGCTTCTGGGTTCTCTTGTTACCCTCTGCTTCCTCTGAGCTGACTATCCAGTGCTCTATCAGCCACTTTGGGGACACTCCCACCTCCCTCACAACTGCCAGGGCACACTGTCAGGACACCAATCCTTTCTAGATTTCACCATGGATTTCTGGCTGGTCACTCACAGGAGGTGAGTTGGGAGATGAGTCTCAGGAACCCCTGGGTGGGCCCTTTCAGGGCCCCAGGCAGGTGTAGGACATGGGCTTTGAAGGCTCCACGGCCTCTCTGAAGCTGTGGCCCTGAGAGGTGAGCAATTCTCTGCACTAACACTTTGGAACTCTTGACGTGCTCCTCTGGGCCCATCAGCCATGTGGCAACATTGAGACGCTCAGCCTGAACGAAAGCTCCTCCCTGCCCTTGCTTGATGGAGCCGCCATGGCCAGGCGAAGAGGCACGCGGGTGGCGGGAGTGGGACAGAGACCTTCTGCACCCCAGCCCTGCCCCTATGGGCTGTGTGACTTGGGGTAAGGCCCTCCCCCTTTAGCTTCCTGTTGCAACCCCTCCATCGTAGGGTTACTGCAGGCTCCAAAGAGCCAACGATGTAAATGAACTTCGTAAATGATCATAATCTACTGCGGCTCACTAGGTGACAGGCACTATCCTAAGCACTTTACAAATGTCAACTCTGTGATGGAGGCACCCATTGTTCTTGTGATTTTGCAGAGGGTTTCAGGGCGATCTAAGGCTCAGAGAGACTAAGTAACTTGTCCCAAGTCACAGGGCAAGGAAGTAGCAGAGCCTGGATGTAAACCCAGGGGCCTGGCTCCAGAACCTTCACTCTGCACTGCCGCGCTGTACTGTGAAGACTGGACGGGCCTCCGTGTTCGGTTTGAATCCTTGCCGCTAACGAAAGCTTCTCGTGGCTGGAGCTCTTGAGACAGGGGACTCAGGAAGCTTTGGAATGGAAAACCCAAGTGCCTGCTTTCTGACGCTGCCGGGTCTGGAGAGGTCAGCTCCCACCCGCCCCTACTAGAGGCAGAGGGCCCCTTTCCCACCCACAGCCTTGGATTTGGGGGAGCATTGGGGCAGCTCCCTGCCGGGGAGGGCCGGAGCCGCGGGTGAGCCGCTAATCAGAAGCAGTGGGCCTGCCCAGGCGCAGCCCGGCCGCTTAGCTCGCTCCTCCGCAGCAGCCAACGCCTGCTGAAAGGGCCCCGCTCCACCCCGGAGCTACCGGCGGCGGCGCGATGATGGAGAGTCCGGGAAGCCCCTCCCCAGGGGCCGGCTGCCCGCCACTCCGCTTTGATAGCCCGTCCGAGCGGCAAGTCCGCGCGGTCCAGCAACTCCTCTGGCGTTGCACACATTCTTCCTGGCCAAGAAGGAACGCGGCGCGCTAACGCAATCCAGATGTGGGACGGCCCTGGGCTTGAACCCCAAATACCAGCCAGGCCACTGGGAAACCTGGGGACGCGCAGGGGCACTCCTGGCCTCCTTGCAGGCTTGAAGCCAGACTAGTCGTGCTCTAGGGGCCTGAGCCCAGAACTCCGCTTCCTCTTTCAACACTGTGCTTCGTCCTAACGCTGAGCCTGCTGGCAAAACAGCTCCTGCCCCATGGGAATTGGAGGGCCTGGTGGGTAGCTCAGGGAGGCCCACAGAGAGGCCATAAGCTTCTGTTCAAATCAGAAGCCCCATCCTATGCCGCGGGCGAGCTGTGTCCAGCCTCAGCTGCTTCTCTTTGTCTGTGGAGGGTGGGAATGGAGAGGGTGGCTTTGTTCAGCCCAGGGGTCACAGGACTTGAATGCCAGCTCCAGCTCCACTATGTCCTGGTATCGTGGCCTTGGGTGTGTCAGTTCTGTTTTCTAGGGCTCATCCTTACCTCTGCACTGGAAGTGTGTGCAGGTATGTCTGCCACGTGAGGGATCACAGATCCTGGTGCCGGAAGCTGAACCTTGGCACCTGGTGGCGCCCAGGGGAAGAGGCCAACTGTCCAGAGAGCTTAAGTCACGGCCATGCTCCCTGATTCCTACACGTGTCCGGCACCCCGAAGGCCAGGCTGTCCCAAGCAGGAGCCAAGGGGAGGGCCAGGTGAGTCTGTGTCCTTGTTGCCATACCTGGAAGGCCAGAGAGAAAATGAGAACAAGCAAGTACGGGGGCCTCCTAGGTAGGGTGACCAGACGTCCCGCTTTGGGCGGGTCAGTCCCGATTTTTAATAATTTGTCCCATGTCCCGCGGCGTTTTAAAAAAGTCCCGATTTTTGGAAAGAATGCACGACAAGCTAGGGAATGGCGGGAGATAGAACAAATTTTTAATCAAGAACCCCCCTCCCCCCCGGTCAATGGTGTCCCGCTTTACCAGTGTTAAAATCTGGTCACCTAACTCCTAGGACATGTTCCTTTAAGAGCTGGTGTCACTCAATCCATGGCAATGTGCTCATCAATGTGCTGTGACCCTAGACCATTGGCATTCCGTGAATATGTGGCAACACAGGGTGCCGGATAAGTGGTTTCTAATATAATACGATGGGCTCTTAAAAGGGCTTCCTATCCCTACCGCTCTCTTGCGCCTCCAACAAGCCCAGAGAGCCTGAAATTGCAGTAAATGACTGTTTGCCACCGACACCACAGTGTGAATTATTTGATTAGCTGGCTGTGATGGGGGAGGGGTTATTTCAGAGGCACATGGAACTGCCTGGAAGGGGAGACCTGAGCCAAGGGAAGCAGGGCCAGGTTCCCGAGCAGCTAGGCACATGTTGAAGAGCTGACAGAGCAAGGGACTGCCCCTTCTGGGACCCTGGGCTGAGAACCAGAAGAGTCAGGTTCAAGTTCTGCCATGGCCACTGACCAAGCTCGATGACCCCAGTCAGCTCACACCTCTTTTCTGAGCTTCCGTGTCCTCGTCGGGGCTCAGAGTGCTTAGAGGCTGCCCGGGAAGAGCAGCAGGCAGGTGAAGACAGCATTCAAGGAATTTAATTTCTGAATGTGGTTCTGACTTGTGCCCAGGTTCATGTCTCTCTATTGTCCTGAGCAAGCGGAGGAACCAGAGGCCTGGTAAGAGAAACAAGAGACATTCTGGGCCTCAGGAGGGAGGTGTAGGGGGTTCCTGCTTTGTGGGAGACCCAATCCCTCATCTACATAGGCTGCAAAAGGTAGCTAAAGAAAGAGGGGAGGGAAGCAGAGAAGGAGTGAGAGGGCTAGCCCCAGTCTATCCCCCTCACTGCATTCACTTTTAAAATAAAACCCATTTATATATAAATGTTGGCTTGATGCCCAGTCTCTGTAGAAAAGCTTTTCTGTATTAAACGCTACAATGAATTAAATTAACCATAATGATTTCTTTGTGAATGGAAACCTCTCTCTCTCTCTCTCTCTCTCTCTCTCCCCCTCTCTCTCTCCCTCTCTCTCTCCCTCCTTTCCCCCTCCTTTGTGACATGGGTTTGATCAGGTTTCCCCCTCCCTCCTCAACTCTGACACCCCTCCCCCCAGTACCACTGCCCTCCCAACAAGTGACCAGTTCCGTGAGCGTTTCCCAAAGGAAACCCGTTGCCATGTGGAGGCCGATGTGGAGCGGAAATTGGCCAGCCAAGGGGCTCCAGTTCACACCCAGGGCTGACGGACGGCTCTGGGACAGCAGGTGGCCACCAGGGCTCCTACATGAAGCTTCTGTGGCAGCAGGGCACGTCTCTGAGCCCCACTTTCTCCATCTGTAAGCTAGAGTGGGTGGTAGTGAGCCCCCCAGAGTACTGACGGGCAGTGGGAAGGGGGCACACGTGTGGGGGTGGGAGGCTGTGCCCAGGAGAGGAGCAGATGTGAATGTGGGCACTGATGGGGCATGCCCAGGAACACCTGTGCATGCAGGGGCACATCCAAGTGTGGGTGCCTGGACTCCTGCACATGCTTGTTCAGGAGCCACGTGTGTACACGCCATGCACCCGAGTCTCACCCGGCACGACTCTCCAGAACTCGGCCCTCACAAGGATAAAAGCTTGGCGGGGGACGTTCTTTCCAGAGCTCAGTGTGCCTGTGCTATGACAGGTGCCCAGAACCCAAGCCGTGTCCCTCAAAAACACCAGGCCACTGTGTGCCTCCAGCTGTCTCCCCATACTACTGCCTCGACCTCCCCTACACCTACCGAGCTTGCAAGCCTCTCAGGTGCCTAGGGAGACCACCCACACCCTCACGGCCTCTGTGGCCCTCCGTCCTCGTACGCTGAGCAGCCTCTCAGCCTGACCCCTAACTAAGACATCAGTTATCCATGAACTTGTCTGTGTCCCACCAGATGGTGAGCTCCATACGGGCCAGGCTGATGGCTGCTCCGCTTCTGTTTCCCAGGACCCAACACCAAACCAGACACTGAGATGCCTGTGGAAGGAAAGGAGGAGGAGACGGGGCGGCTTCTCAATGCCACATAGACTGAGGTAGTCATAGCCTTCCTTCTCCCCAAAGCTGTTGAGATGGATGGGCATTTTCTGTGCAGGATGCATCAGCTTTGCAAGGATGAAGTCAAAAGCAGGGGGCTGCAATTGAGCTTAAAACAGAAAAGGAGGAGATTGGCCGGGGCTGGGGCTAGTGATGGGGAATGGACTCCCCCGGTGATGAAGTCTACCTCCCAAGGCTGAAAAGCCTCTGGAAAAATCAGGTACCGACAGCAAGGGAGTACAGTGGGCAGGTGTCGCCAGTCCAAAGGCCCAAGCTCACCAAAAAGGCAGATTTAGTCTTAGGAGCTGGAATCCTCCATAGATTTGTGGAGACATAGGTGCCCGGTAAGGGGGTGCTATCTTAAGTCGCACAGAAGAGAAGGGCAGGGGTGTGGAAGGGACCCTGCTCCTGCATGTTTCCTTTCACTCTGCCATCCCTGCCCCTGAACAGGTGGCCGCTGGCCCAGTGCTGGGGCTGATAGGGCTGCACTCAGTTCCTGAAAGCCGTGACATCCAGGTCAGGTCTGCCAGAGGGCTTAGCAAGGCCACCTCCCAGGCTCCAGCCCCTTGGAGGCTCCTCTGTCAATGGCAGCCATGGGGGCCACCGGGGAAAGACAGCAGGCAATGAAGCTGGCCCAGAGGCGTGTGGCAGGGTGCCAGCAGGCCTGCCCTGGCACAGAGATGAGAGGATGGCCGTTGCAACTGGTCTAATTGCTGTCTCATTGGCTATCCCAGGAGCTTATTTCGGAGCCAAGCAAAGAGAGGTTGTTGCTGCTGTGAGACTTGAGGGAGCCAGAGGAAAGGTGGAGGGCCTGGCACTTGGAAAGGCACTGACAAACCCCAGCATGCCCAGGGCCGAGACCCAAGTTGGGGGAGGAGGCCCGGGAGCAAAGGAGCCATAAAGGTAGGGCCCACCATTGCCATCCTGGCCCTAGGTTCCCCTTGACCCTGTGTCTCCCTCTACCTAGTGCTCTGTAGCTCCTTTCTCCAGGGTCCTCGTTGGCCTGTCCCGCCTGTCCTTGCCACCTCAGGCCACTCCTGTCAGGCTCCCACCCCTACCTCAGCTCTCACCCCGACCTCAGAGAGCTAATGACAAAAGTCAGTGGATGCATTGCTCTCCTTAGCTCAGCAGACCGCTCAGCTACGTTGGACAGTTTGACCACCTCCTGCTTCAGGAAATTCTCTACTCCTTACGTTTATCCTCTCTGTTTAAATGCGTCTTCCTTGGTTCTCCTCCTAATTTTTTGACCAGTCTCCCTCAGTCCCTTTCCAAAGCCCCTCTTCCTCAGTATGCCCCTTAAATGTTGGGTTCCCCAAAGTGCTGCTCCTCCTCACAGATGATCCCCAGGCATGCTCAGCCACTCCTGAAGCTTCCACCAGCTTCTCTCGGCACATGAATTCCAGATGTCATCTCAGCCTGGACCACACCCCCAAGCTTCAGCCAGTATAGACAATTACCCGTGGCCATGTTCAAAGACACTCTAAACCCACACATCAACCCAAACCGAACTTATCATATTCACAGGCTACACTTCCGCTCGTTTCATTTATCAAGGGGCGGATCCACCCAGGCTCTCAAGTTAAGAACCCTCGCTTCTCCCTCTCCCTCACCCCTCACATCTAATTAATTACCATGACCTGCCAATTTTACCTCCTTAATAGCTCTGGAATCCATCCCAAGCATTCCATCCCTCCAAACACTGTCCTAATTTAGGCTTTTATCATTTCCCTGCCGCCAGAGTGCGTCTTCCTCCGACCAGCCACCACACTGTAGCCAGAGACCTTTGCTGCAGACAAATCTGAGCATGTAATTCCACAATTAAAATCCGCCACTGCCTCCTCATTGTCTCCAGAGTTGAGTCGTAGTTCCTCGGCCTGGCACACAAGGCCCTGGAGTGTCTGGCCCTGCTCACCTCCCTCATCTTCTAGGCCTGACCTCTTGTTTAGTTGGTAAACTCGTACTCGCAGGCAGCTCAGAGGGGTGGTTAAGAGGGTGGGCTCCGGAACCCGATTCTGTAGGCAGGCAAGTCACTTGCCTTCTCAGTGCCTTGCTTTCTCTAACTGCAGAATGATTATAACAACAGTTTTTATCTCAGAAGGTTCTATTCATCTCATAGGGAGTAAATTAGATCATGCTTGTAAAGCACTTAGAACAGGGCCTGACACATATCAAGTGCTGCGTAAGTGTTAGCTGTTATTAGCTATTATTCCCCTACGAGGACCAACTCAGGCATTACCATCCTTGTGAAGCCACCTCCTCCTCTGAGACTCAGATAAGTGGCCCTCTTCTGGGCCCCTAGGGCCCTGGCTAACTTCCATCATGGCACTTGAGACCATCTGCCTACTGCTTGACCTTCCTCTCCTGCTACTTGCTGTCAAACACTGAGGTCTATTTGTCTTTGCATCTCTGTTCCCTAGCCCCTTCTTTGCTTGAGCCTCAAGGATGATTGACTTGTGCCTTTGACCAGCCTGTTAGTACTAATATCATCTCTATTTTGCAAATGAAGACACGAAGGCTCAGAGAGGCCAAGGAAATTTCCCAAGATCACACAGCTAGCAATGGCCAGAACATAGATGTAAACCTAAGTCTGCCTGATTCCAAACCCATGCTCTTTCTACTTTACCACCCTGACTCAGGGGAGGAGGTCTCAAAAATGCATCCTAGAGAGAAGGATTCAAGGAGCGAGTGGATGTTCTGCCTGCAGGAGCAACAACACAGGGGCCGGGATGGTCCCCTCCAACCATCTGTTTGAAGCTTCCCAGTGCTGGTATGTGTGTTTCAATAGGGGTGCCAATGCATGTGTTGGACACATGTGCAACGAGGTCATGCCAGAATGCCAGGGATGGAAACACAGAGATGAGTCCCTTGGTCTTAGAACCCCCACTTACCTCTGTGCAGTCCTCCTGACGTTACCAAATGCTTTGCCATCCCATGTTATCACTTGACCAGCCTTGCACACCTGGGATGAGGCAGTCATGGCACAGACAGGGCAGTGACTCTGCCCAAGTCACCCAGCTCCCGTGGCAGAGCCAGGATGCCAACATTTCATCAACACAGAAAGTCTTCAACAAGCCTCATTTCCTTCCAGCTGGAAGTCTGAGGAAAACAGGACTGTGGATGGGGAGGGTTCAGATCACAGAAATGGGTCAGCGATGGTTTGGGGGTGGCCCACCTATACTGAGGAGAGAAAAATATAAGTCTCTAAGACAGCATTCTCATCTGCAAGTAAGAATGACACCCCCAACCTCACATGGGAGGTATAGTCTTCAATGGGATGACAGAGGTAAAATAATGTGGCAAATGCCTAGAACATGGTAAGCATCCAACAGAGACAACATTGCATCCTGATTTTGTGAAACACTTGGGACCGTGACAAAGGTCTTCCAGGGAAGTCAGCATGTCAAGAAGCAGGCAGAGCTGGGTTTTCAAATAGGACCTCTGCCCCTTAGCAATTGTAGAGCCCCGAGAAAGGCACATAACGCTGGTTATGTCCTTCCTGTCTCATTTGCATGGTGGAGTTGATCATGTTTGCCCTCCAGAATTGCTGTACGTGAGAGGAACGTGTGGAATGGCTGACGCAGTGGGGGGAGGGCACTAATCATGGCAGACACAGTGACTGAGACTTTGGGGCCCTGCCACTTGTGTTGCACACCCAGCTTCTTTGCCTACCAGCTGTGTGGTGCTCAACAAATCCTTGGACTTCTCCGTACCTCAGTTTCTTCCTCACAGAGCTGGTTTCAACGATTAAATGAGTATGTGTAAAGTAAGTAGAAGTGCTGCTGGCTCCAACGACGTATTCTAGAAGTGCTGGGGATTATTGTTATTGTCAGACAAAGACCAAGAGGCATGAGACAGTGCCTCCTTTCTCCCAAGGCACCGCATCTCCTCTGTGAACAAAGACATGAGCGCAGGCCAGTCAGAACAGATTAATGGGGTTCCTTTCATTTCACTTCCTAAAGGCACAGAATGACCCCGGGGGCCCTGCTTGTAGGGGTTGCTGTGTGCAGGCCAAATTTTAGCCAAGATACTCTAGCCCCTCCCCTGGATAAGGCCAGAGCTGTTGAACGCCACTGCAAAGATCTCTGTTGGGTTTAGAGAGCTCAGAGCCCTGACTTGTCACCTAACTCCCTCCTTGGGGGATCTGAGGTTGGAATTTGGGAATGAATCCATCTTTTGGGCACCAAACTCTGGCCCCAGGTCTGTACCAGCTATAGAGCTTGGCTCACTGGGCCCAGTGGCAGCAGAGGGCAGGGAGGGGTTGAGGTTGGCACCTGGGGTCTAGGCCTCGCTGGCTTGGAGCACGCAGTGCCCCCTAAAGTTCCTGTTCTGGCCCCATTGACAACAGGCTTCCTGGCGACCTGGCTTTTTCCCAGGCCCTTGTTCTGGGCTGCCATAGCTTCTCGCAGCCACCTGGGCCTTTGAGCCACCAGAATGAAGCAGGAGCCCAAGTCCTGACCGCCTTGGGCCAGCGATGCCACTGGGCTGGGGCAGGGCTTTCTGGCCCGCAAAGCTGCAGGCTCCAGAACATGACCCCTCCCCTTCTCTAGCGCCTCCCCATTCCCGCCCGGCCCGACCCAGCCCCCAGTGCCTCGTAGAGGGCAATCGGGAGAAGCTGAGGAATTGTTTGTAATTAGTGTGCTTTTAAAAACTTTTCCTTGAGCCTTTAGCAGACTTCTGGGGAGGGCAGCTTGCCAGAGAGCATTGAAATGGAAATCCTGTGTTCTAGCCGGACCCTCTCGGAAAGGGATTCTTCACAGAGAAAAGGCCAGAAGCCCCGCCCCCTCCC
>PVKE010036424.1:0-16398 GCA_004027555.1 Craseonycteris thonglongyai | reverse complement strand
AAAAGATTTGGTATAGACTACCTGCATAAAAAGGCAACATTATGTCTACCGGGCATTACTTCTGCCAAATCCTGTATAGCATATATTCACACATAAAATATGGATGAATTTATTCTAAACTCTTAGGAAAGGATTAAGAGAGGTATTCACTTTCCGCATTTTTTAAACACAAAGAACTTGTATTACTTTCATAATTAAAAAAAAGTTTTATTAAAAAATTTTTATTGGGAAAACCGGGATGGCTCAGCGGGTTAAGCGCTCGCTTTGAAGCCCAGAGGACCGAGGATCAAATCCCAGCTCCGGCCCAGGCGGACCCACATGCTGAACTGGGGTGTGCTTTCCGAGTGCGGTGAGTTCAGTTCAAAAAAAAAATAAATAAATAAATTGGATTAATTTAAAAAATATATATTTTTTATTGGGGAAGCCGGGATGGCTCAGTGGGTTAAGCGCTCACTTTGCAGCGCCAGGGACCAAGGATCGAATCCCGGCCCCGGCCCGTGCAGACCCATATGCTGAACTGGGGAGCTCCCCCAGTTCAGTTCTCTCTCTCTCTCTGTCAAAAACCAATAATAATAAAAAAAAGTTTGTGGTAAAATATAAACACAAAATGTAACTACTTATTTACTTTTTAAACAAGCACAAAGATTTATTTCTCACTCATGTTACACAAAGGCTATGTTTGGCTATGGCTTCTGTGGCATCAGCTGAAAGAACAATCCCAAATAAGACTATCTCATGGCTTAGCCAAATACTCTTATTTTTAAAGTTGTGGTAAAATGTATGTCACATAAAAGTTACCATTTTAATAATTTTAAGTGTACATCTCAGTGGCATTAACTACATTCACACTGCTACAAACTATCTCCAACATCCATCTCCAGAACACTTTGTGTCCCCAAACTGAAACTCCGTACCCATTAAACTCTAACTCCCATTCCTCCCGCCTCCCAGCCCCTGGCAATCACCATTCTACTTCTATGTCTATGAACTTGACTTCTATAGGTATTTTATATAAATGGAATCCAACAGTATTTGTCCTTCTGTGACTGTCGTATTTCACTACTATGATGTCCTTAAGGTTTATCCATGTTGTAGCATGTTGGAATTTCCTTTACTTTTAAGGCTGGACAACATTCCAGTGTGTGTGTGTGTGTGTGTGTGTGTGTGTGTGTGTGTGTGTGTGTATCGCATGTTCATCTAGTCACCCACTGGGTGACTTGGGCCTCTTGGCTATTATGAATAATGCTGCTATGAACATGGGTGTGCACATGCCAGAGTCCCCGCTTTCAATTCTTCTGGGTATACACCAAGAAGTGGAGTTGCAGGATCACATGGTAATCCTAGCTTTTATTTTTCTGGTGAACTGCCATACCACTTTCCATAGAGCTGCACCGTTTACATTCTCCCCAGCGATGCACAAGACTTGTTCCAATTTCTCCATAGGCTCACCAACACTTGCTATTTTCTGGGTTTTTGTTGTTGTTGTTGTTGTTTTAATAATAGTTACCCTAATGGGTATGAAGTGGTATCTTATTGTGGTTTTGATTTGCATTTCCCTAATGATTAGTGATGCTGAACATCCTTTCATATGCTTATTAGCCATCTGTGTATTTTCTTTTGAAGAAATATCTACTGAAGTCCTTTGTCCATTTTTTAATGGTGTTTTTTTTTTATTGTTATTGTTGAATTTCAGGAGTACTTTATATATTCTGACAATCTTTCAATTGTTTTTAAAGATTTATTTTATTGTTTTTGACAGAGAGAGAGAGAGATACAGAGTCAGAGACAGAGAGAAGGGGGAGGGCCCAGAACAGTCTCCATAGTTGCACATCATTGGTTTTTCCACATAGGTTCATTCCACAGGTGGGCACGGGGCTGCACAGGGCAGAAACTGGGCCGGGGTCTCGCCCTGTGAGAACTGAACTGGGGGCACTCCCCAGTTCAGCATATGGGTCCACACGGGCAGGGGCCCGGATTTGATCCTCGGTCCCTGGGGCTGCAAAGTGAACGCCTAACCCACTGAGCCATCCCGGCTTCCCCCTAATACACATTTTGTCAATTAAATACTTAGATGTTACAAGGAGATGAGAGGTAAGTTATGGGGGAAAGATTACAAGGTAATATGTATATATGATGGACAGCCATGTAAGATGTCCAGGTATCAGTCCATGGGAATGATGGTGACAGGCACTCAGGATCCCAAGAGTGCCAAGAGAGACAAGATTAATCACTTTCGAATCCATTCACCTCAGGGTATCTCTAAAGGTGTGGAAAAGAGGATCCTGACATGCATGATTTGGGCATTGTCTCAGATGTAACTTGAAGAGCTTATTGAAACATGCAGACAATCTTATTCAAACATGTCCAAATACATATTAATAGGCCATCACATAGCTTGCTGATCACAGTTATTAAGACCAACACCCATTTTTTGAATTCTATGATATGGTTTTCCTACATACTTTCTTATAGGAAAAAGATGTGTGACCAACTTGCAGAAATAGTCTTGTTTGCTTGCCAGATGAATTTCTCATTGTAAATTTGCATTCTGGTTAATTATAACAGCTTGGAAGTTACATAAATGTCCAACAATAGGCAAATCAGTTAAGAACAAAATTCATTATAGTGCATACGTATAAGACTATGCTGCCATTAAAAAAAACCATGATGTAATAGAGTAGGCAGTGCCATGGGAAAATGCTCACAATTTAGGACATTTTAAAAATTAGGTCAGGGATGCTGGAATAGCTCAGCAGGTTGAGCGCTCACCTTGCAACCACGAGGTCCAGGGATTGAATCCTTGCTTCCCATATGCTGAATTGCAGCACAGCAGGTTACTGCTGAGATGGAGGCAAAGGTTTTTGCCTCCCATGCAGGAGGCCCCAGTTCGATTCTGCCCCATGCAGCCCCACATCCACCTGTATGAAATGAAACTATGTAAAAAAAAACTAATGATGGGAAAGCTGGGATGGCTCAGCAGGTTAAGCGCTAGCTTTGAAGCCTCGGGGACCAAGGATCGAATCCTGGTCCCGGCCTATGTGAACCCACATGCTGAACTGGGGTGTGCCCCCAGTTCAGTTCTTGCTGGGGCCTATGTGGGAGGCTCCAGGCCCAGTTCCTGCCCTGCGTAGCCCCGTGCCCACCTGTGGAGTGAAACTATATGGAAAACTAATGTCAACTATGGAGACTGCTCTGGGCCCTCCCCCTTCTCTCTGTCTCTGTTTCTCTCTGTCAAAAATCAATAAAAGGGGAAGCCGGGATGGTTCAGTGGGTTAAACGCTCACTTTGCAACCCCGGGGACCGAGGATCAAATCCCGGCCCCAGCCCGTGTGGACCCATATGCTGAACTGGGGCTTGCTTCCCATGTGGGAGACCCCTGGTTCAGTTCCCACCCTACATGGCCCCACACCCACCTGTGGAATGAAACTATGTAGAAACTAATGATGTATGGCTGTGGAGACTACTCTGGGCCCACCCCCTTTTCTCTGTCTCTGTCAAACAATAAAATAAATCTTAAAAAAAATAAAAAAAATATATATATATATATATACGCTCAGGGAAAGAAAAAAAGAAACCCTGGCAGAACCCCCAAGCATGGGGTTGTCTCAGTGTGCAATTAAAAATGAATTGTTTTGGGATGCTGGGTTAAGCACTTGCCTTGCAACCAGGAGGTCTGGGGATTGAACCCCGGTCATGGTTCATGCAAATCCACATGCTGAACTGCTGCATAACTGGTAACTGCCAGGATGGTGGTGAAGGTTCTCACCTCCCATGTGGTGAGGTAAGATTTATTTGTAAAAAAATTAATACATCTTAAAAAGTATATATATATATATATATATATATATATATAAAATCACTATAATGTTAGTTGTAGGTGTTTAAAAAATGAATTGTTTTAATTTTTGTAAGTTTGTTTTTATTTTTCTGTATTTTCCTTTTATAATGAACAATTCTGTAATTAGAAAATAAGAAGTAATTTAAAAAAAACTACCATTCAAATGACTTTAGGCAAGTTGTCAACCTCTCTGTGCCACTTTTTTTTTTTTTCTGTGCCACTTTCTTAACCTATAAAATGAAGCTAAAAGCACTTCGCCCTTAAGGTTGCCAGAACAGGTAAAGCTTAGAACAGTCCCTGGCAAGTAGGAGTTGCTCAGTAAAGGTTAACTATTAACCCTGGAATTTTTGTGAATTTGGTGGTGTGTGAGGGCCAGGTCGATGTCACTTGTGACCCCCCACAGCCAGCCTGAGGGACCGGCAGGCTTCTCCATCTCACTCCAATGTGAACAGCAGGTAACAGACAGAAAGGGAAACTAAGAGCCAGTTCACAAACTCGCAAGTGGTCGGATACCAGGGAGGAAATGTAACCATGACTGAAGCAGCAGGGAGTCAGATAAAGCGGAGCTGGCTGACTCCCTGGAGAGGGTGGGCTCCCCAGAAGTACCTCAGTTCAACTTATTTTAAAACCCTGCTCTTGACTAACAACCCTCGGAGCTGCCCTGAGCTGCCCTGGCTTGTGCGTTAAAGCATTCACACAAAAGAACAACTTAAAGCAGTATGAACTTTACAGGTCGTTGCACAGGACACCCCAGTCAATGCTCCATTTTCTCCAGGGTGTTCACAACAGGGTTTCAAATATTTTTCAGCGTTCCTTCAGATAGGAAGTTCTTGAAGCATACTCAATGAAGTTTTCATCCTCATTCAGTTATCAGTGACCACAGAAATGACAGAAACCAACTGTATGAACAACCTGTGGTAAAAAAGATGGCTGGCAGGCTGCACAGCTGAGGGGCCTGTAGGCAGGTTAATCTGACTGGTTTCAATCAGAGAAGACGACTGGGGAGGAAGTTCAGAGTAGGAGCTAATCTTGGAGCAAATGTGGTTTCCTCCATTGCTACAAGTCACATGGTCCCCCAGAATTCCACAGCCATGTGATTTATGATAACAGTGGGGATCTGGCTTACTTTTGAGAGTGAAGGGAATGCTATTAATTATACCAGGACATGGGAAATTGACTGGAATTGCCTCGAACAAACTGGGACATACTCATATGGTCACCCTACTAAAGTACAAGTGTTCCCTAAGGTCCAGGGTAAATTCCCAGTGTTCTGACAACTACCTCTTCCAACCACTGTGTACTAGTACATAATCCAGAAGCCCTAGTTCAAGGACTTACTTACTATACACAACACTCTGGAATCGTCCTCTCTGGAATCCTGGACAGAAAGCAGAGAGCCTCTTTAGCCAGGGTGAGGGCCCCGATTCCAAGAGCTGAAACTGAAGTGTTTCAGAAAGAAAGGCGGTAGAGATTAGTTGATCTCTGCCTCAGCCCCCTGGTCCCTCCCTAGATTCCTAATACTATACCAGCCCCCACTGGGGACAGGAGGGTGTGGTTTCTGAGTAGCTGAGCTGTGACTCCATATGGACTTATCAGGTCAGGGGTTGTCCTACCAGCTAGCCTCTCTCCCCTTTTCTCACCAGAAACCAGGGGTTACGGGTTGGCCAAAGGCTCAAAAGCCACATGAGCAGCTTGGACCAGTTGGGACTTAAAAGCTGATATGCATTCTACCTCACAAGATGGGAAACAGGACTCTATTACAGCCCCATTTTCTGTTTGGTAATTATCCTACTCAGCCCTTTTCCTTTCTATGTTGTAAATTTTGAGCTTCTCAGATTTGCCTCTCTTTTCCTTCCTCTTGTACTAACAAAATTCCAAGTCTGGCTTTGAACTTGCCTTCCAAACTATTGGTGAAAAAAGTCTCAGCGAGGGGATGCCAGGATGGCTCAGTGTGATTGAGCATTTGCCTTGCAGTTGCAGGTCCGGGATTCAATTCCTGGCTCCAGCCCTGGATGGCTTGGCAAGAAAGTTTCTCACCTCCCATGTGGGAGGCCCCCAGTTTGGTTCCCGCCCCACACAGCCCCACATCCACCTGTGTGGAATGAAACTATGTCACAACTAATGATGTACAACTATGGAGACTACGCTAGGCCCTCCCCACCTTCTCTCTCTCTCACCTTCTCTTAAACAATAAATCTAAAAAAAAAAAAAAAAGTCTCAGCAGGATTAGGAGGGAAAAAATTTCTGTTTTCCTATAGTTGCAAAAAAGCAAATGCTATTTAATGTCATAAAACTGCTCTTGCTAATGTTATTTTTAAGGAGACTTTCAAGACTCCTGGACTTCAGAGACTGTTATGATATCCTGGGAAAGTGATCTTTAAAATAAAGTCCGTAATTCCAATTGCTTACTTAATAATTTATCATCCTGTTGGCATTATTTAAATAGATACACTAGGTTTTCTGGAAGCTGTGATTTTTCATTCTTAAGCCAGGAGAGATCTCTTGTACTCATTAAGAGCATGGAGGTAGAAATGAATAAAAACAATGACTTTATTGGATTTCATTTTTAAAGAGAATTTGACAATCTAATGTGTAAGTTAACCTTAGCAATAGAGTTCCAACTGTTTAATGTCTGGTGGCTGGAGTCACTCTTGCCTTTAGCAGACCCGTGGAGAGGAATGACCGACGCTGTCTGGGTCAGGGAGTGCATCAACCCTCCACCAGGGCCAGGGCCCAAACCCTCAGCGACTAGGAGGGCATAGAACAGGCACTGGCTCTTGGCCCCCAGTAGCCAGGGAAGGTCCTCACCTTCAAGGAGCAAAATAGCCTTTCCCGTGGGAATAAGTTTCTGGTCTTCTTCCCATTGCCCTGGATGAGAAGTCTCTATGGTTTCACTAAGAGGGCAGAGATGAGAAAGGAGGTCTGGGGGTCCCATCATTAGCACCCAGCACCTTTTCTCCATCCAATGCCCGGATAGGGGTGACTGGATTCAGAATGGTGCTTATTTGAACATGAGGGGTTATGAGAATTAGGGAGCTCCAGATCCAAAGTCCCATTCTCTACTCTGCTTCCATTTCCAAAGGACAATGAAGATACTGTTTCTAAATGGAGCACGTAAGAACTGTAAATGCTACACTCTGCTCACTTAGAAATCCTAAGTCCACGGAGAACTGAGGAAGGTGGAAAGAAACCCATCTTAAGCTTTCCTTCACAGTAACTCTTAATCAGAGCAAGACCTGAGAGGAAAAGGCTGAATAATCATGAATAATAATAAAGTCAACCAGAAAAAATAACTAATTAGAATGAGCCTATAGCCTTAACAGTACACACAAGCCTTTAGAATTACTACAATCAGTACAAGTTGAAGGCAGACCAGGACAGGGGCCCCAGTTCTTCCTGCACTTACCCATATGGCAATGGTATTGCCTATCCCAGATACACAGGCCTCCCCTCTTTCCAAATGGCTTATCACCTGAGGTTTATAAACTGAAAATTTATTTGTGAGCAAAGAAAAGGGTCACATATTAAGGAATCTGGGTATCATGGTGACTATCTGCTTGTGAGCCCCCTAATCTCACCGCCCCAGGCAAACTTTATTTCTCCTCTTGGCTCCTTCCCACTGGCACTATCAGCAGTGTCCAAACTTTTGGCTTCCCTGGACCACAGTGGAAGAATGATCTTGGGCCACACATAAAAAACACTAGCACTAGTAACAGCTGATGAGCTAAACAATTCATTAATTAAAAGGTTGCAAAAAGGGGAAGCCGGGATGGCTCAGTGGCTTAAGCGCTCACTTTGCAGCCCCGGGGACCAAGGATCGAATCCCATCCCCACCCCCCAACCCCCCGGCCTGTGCAGACCCATATGCTGAACTGGGGAGTGTCCCCAGTTCAGTTCTCTCTCTGTCTCTGTATCTCTCTCTCTCTCTCAAAACCAATAAAAACAAAAACAAACAAACAAATAAAATTGTCTTTAAACAAAAAAAGATTGCAAAAAACAATCTCAAAATGTTTTCAGACTTTGTGTTGGGCTGCATTCAAAGCCGTCCTGGGCCACAGGTTGGACATGCCTGCTCTAAATACTCCATTTGCTTCCTTCTTTCCTTTCTCCTATGACTAGCTGTAGACATCAGTTTCCACTTTCTTGCTGTCCACTCTAACCTACAAAAAACTTCTCCGATTAAGCTTTTTCTACTGATCACTACAGAAATACAGACAATGATGAGTTAAAGCCTGGTCTGTATTTCCAGTTTTCCTTTTTAGGTGATATCCTGGGACCCTCTTTCCTACTGCTTTCATATCTTACATACTTTCTGCAACATTTGAGGTGGGGGGCTCCTTTTCTAACTACCGAGGAAGAGGGACTGGCAAACTCAGGTGGGAGTCTTCCACCTCAATGTCCCTTCAAATTTAACCGAATTAAGTCATCCTGTTACAGGATTACAGTGACCGAAGTAGCTAAAAACTCATTTCATATATTTGGGGAAGTTGGAGAAATATTATCTGAGGCCAGATTATACTCTGAGGCCTGAGCAGTGTGGTCCCGGTGGGCAAGTCCTTGTGTGTGACTGGGATGACCTGAAACAGCAGCAGTGAACAGCCACCCTAGAAATCTACCAGGCATTCCCAGCCCGGGTCCCCATCACAGGGAATGCTGACAGAAATACTGCATGAGAAAGGCATTCCCTGAGAACGCTTAGAAACCTGCCCGCTTTTTACAGGCAAAAATCTGGAGACACGCGTCTAGGAATAGAAATATCTTGCTTCGTGACCCAGTAGCACCTCAGAGCTCCCTATCAACACAGGGCGATCCGGAACCGCACAGCTCCATCCAGAGCTCAGCTCCACCAACAGCGCTGGCACCAGAAGACGGCTTGTCAGCCCCAAAAGGGACACAGGCAAAGTCCAAGCCTTCCTGTCTGACGTAAAAATAAGAAATATGGAAAATAAGGAAATACTGACGCAAAGAAACATAAACAAAAAACTTGAGCTCAGAGGTCTATCCGGACACATTCTGGAAGCTCTCCAGTTCCTGACACGGTCCAGGACACTCGGGAGGCGGACTGAGGAAGACCCGGTGCGGAAGACACCGCAGTCCGCCTGCCAGGCCGCCCGACTGTGGGTCACGGCAAGTCCTTACTCGGCGCGCTGACGTTTCCACAATTCTTAACATCACGCCCGTGTAGAGAGCCAGGCGGTCCAGGTGCTTCCAGTCTTCGTATGGGGAAGCCCCCGTCTACATCCCCGGAGGTCACCAGTTCCGGGAACAGCGAGTTTGTCCACTATGGCCCGCGGATCCCCCACCACCTCTCCTCGAAGGATATGCAGGAGTGGAAACAGCAGGAGGGGCCGGATGATCGGGCCGGAGACGAGGCAGTCGGGGGACACTGAGTGCCAGGGCAGCGACAACCCGGGCACCGGGAGAAGCGCAGCCGGTGTCGACCCTGCCGGGAGCTCAGGACCGGCCGCCGCTCTCCGCGGGCCTGGCGGCATGGCTCGGCGAGGGAGAGGGAAGGACAGAGAGATAAAGTTCAGGCGGCCCGCTCCCCACCGCGTGCATCTCACAGATTCGCGTGGAGCAGCGGCACTCGGCCCCACCCGCCGCCCACCCGTCCGAAGGCCCCGCCCCTCGCCCCCTCTCGGCCTCTCTAGGCCGCGCGGAGGACCTGCGTCTCGGTGGGCCTCGCCCGAGAGCCCGGGTACCGCGGGTCCACCCAGGCTTTTTTCCCTGGGTAGGAACGCGCAGCCGCACTGCTGCGAGGCTTGGCTTAATCCCGGTTCAAATTTTGTGTGAGTTATCTTTTAAAGTACTTCTCCCCATTGTATTTCCTGTTGGACACCTAAAGAAAAACAGGGGGGAGAAAAGCAACGTTACTGCTAATACACAGAAATTACTACTGTTAACATTTTAGTGAATTTTACTTTGATAATTTCCTACACATAGTTTGATATTTTTGTGTTTTGTCATCTCCAATCGTGCCACTTAATTTTGTCATGTAAGCGCCTTCCCCCATACTGTGGCACGCATTGTAATAGTCCATTAACTGGGTTATCGGCAATTATGTATTCCATGTCACGTCACCTGGATTGAGCCCGGGAATATGGGCCTCCCATAGAATGGCGGCACAGAATTGTGTTTTAGCCTATCCTTGGGGAAGTGCACGTCATTTTCTCTCCTAGGAAGGTGCTGTTGACGATGGTGCTTGTTGATAACACAGCCTCTGTAATTGCTCAAAGGAAGATGTTCTCATGGTCTTGCTCTCAAGAGTTTAACTTTTGTAGAGCAATTGATTGGATTTTGACCTATGGACACTGCAAGTTTTGAATTTGAGTTGAATTGGCTGCTAGAAAGCTTAGAGCAAATCTTACCCAACAAGATATATGACGTTAGAATATGTATTTTTGGGGAAAGCTGGGATGGCTCAGTGGGTTAAGCGCTCGCTTTGAAGCCCCGGGGACCGAGGATCGAATCCTGGTCCCATTCCATGCGGACCCACATGCTGAACTGGGGTGTGCCCCCCGCCCCCCTTCAGTTCTTGCCGGGACCTACCGGTATGTGGGAGGCTCCCGGCCCAGTTCCTGCCCTGCACAGCCCTGTGCCCGCCTGTGGAGTGAAACTATATGGAGAACTAATGCTGTCAACTATGGAGACTGCTCTGGGCCCTCCCCCTTCTCTCTGTCTCTGTTTCTCTCTGTCAAAAATCAATAAAATAAATCTTAAAAAAAAAAAGAATATGTATTTTTTGGTATTGCTAACCCTACTCCTGACCCTCCCACTCTGCTAGCTTTGTTTTCCCTTGGCCTTAGCTTTCTTGTTTGTTTTAAATTTATTTTATCTTGCATTTTGGTTTAATCAGACTCCCATAAACTATCTTAAGTCTTGTTTGAAACAAAGTGGTATATAAAGGAATAAAATTGCTCAATATTTCCCTATTGTTGGAATTAATAGTCCTAATTTTTAGTTCTTTGAAATTTTGTTGCGAATGAACATTTTTTACTGTAAAATACTTTTTCAAGTCAGGTTTTCTTGTAGGCCAAACTCCTGGAAAATACTGGATCAAGAGAGAGAATATTCAATGAATATTTCCTGAGGTTTGTGGGTGCTGTGGAATGTAGTGATGATGAGAGGGGAGGAATAGCTAACATTTATTGAGGGTTTACTCCATACCAGCTACTTCCTAAGCCCTTCCCATGGATCTTGCTCTCAAAATACTCAGACAAAACATGCATTTCTATAAAAGTTAAATAACTATAAAAGACAGGCTCCAATGAAAGAGTTCCCAGGAATTCAGGAAGGAGCACTGAGAGATGGAGGTAATCAGCTGCCAAGGAAGTGAATATCCTAGGGACACAGTTGAGAGCGGAAGAACTGTTTTATGTTGCTCATGTTAAATTAATTTTCTTTTTCTTTCTTTAAATATTGTATTATTTTGAGAGACTAGGTGTGTGTGAGAGAGAGAGGGAGAGGAGCGAGGAGCCCAGAGCAGTGTCCAGTTGTACATTATTAGTTGTGCATAGGTTTCATTCCACACACAGGTGGATGTGAGGCTGCGCAGGCAGGAACCAAACCAGGGGCCTCCCTCAAGGGAAGCAAGAACCTTTCCCGCCAAGCCATCTGGCAGTTACCAATTGCACTGAGTTCAGCATATGGGGTTGCATGGGCCAGGGTGGAGAATTGAACCCTGGACATCACGATTCGCTGAGCTCTCCCGGCATCCCCCTAATTTCCTTCCCTTCCTCTCTCCCTCCCTCCCTTCCTTCCTTCCTTCCTTCCAAGATTTATTTTATTGTTTTTGACAGAAACAAAGAGAGACAGAGACAGACAGAGACAGAAAGAAGGGGAAGGCCCAGAGAAGTCTCCATAGTTGCATATCATCAGTTTTAGACATGGTTTCATTCCACACAGGTGGGCGGGGGCCACACAGGGCGGGAACTGCGCTGGTGGCCTCCCACATGGGAGCCACGCCCCTCAATCCAGAGTCTGAAAGGTGTGTGGGGGGGTGGTGGCAAGAACTGGGAAGCTCACCCCAGCATATGGGTCCACACAGGCTGGGGCCGGGATTTAATCCTTCGTCCTCCAGCGCTGCAAAACGAGCACTTAACCCCCTGAGCCATCTCAGCTTCCCCCTAATTTTCAATAAAAGTTGTAAATTTACAAACAGGTTTCCTTACATTTTTGTTTTTTATTTTATTTTTATTTTTTATTTTTTTATTGTTAAATTTATTGGGGTGACATTGACTGGTAATAATTAGATAGTTTCCAGATGTACAAGTCTACATTACATCACCTATGTATTGCATTATGTGCTCACCACCCAGAATCAGCTCTCCTTCCATCACCATATGTCTGGTGTCCATTCCCGCTCCTCCCACCCCACTCTCCCTCCCCCAGATTAAGTTTAACTTGCAGAACTTTGATGTTCTATGTAGAAATCTTGTAATTTTTATATAAAATAAAAGCAATAACTTGTTCCATGATTAGCCTATGGGCTTGACACACTAAATTTATTTGAACATTACTCATTTACAAAGTTAATTAAATTCTCTTAAATATTTAAACTACATTTACAAATTTAATGCACTTGATTTTTTTCAAGCACTTTAATTCCTCATAGGGCAGATTTACAAGTCAAACAAGAAAAACAATCTTCTTAAGCATGTATTATAAATAACTCTTATAAACCTAATAATTCAAGCTTCTAAATGTGGAAAATCGAGTTATATTAAAGATTTCAATACTGTTTACAAACATAATAAAATTATCGTAACTTTCAACTTTAAAACACAAGTCTAAAATAAATTACAGTTATTAGAAATCACAAAACTAATCTGTCACATTCTCTTATATGCCAAATTCTCTTACTATTATAGACACATTAAAAAACAAACACAGGGAAGCCAGGATGGCTCAGTGGGTTAAGCGTTCACTTTGCAGCCCTGGGAACCAAGGATTGAATCCCAGCCCCAGCTCATGTGGACCCATATGCTGAATTGGGTTATACTTCCCATGCGGGAGGCCCCCAGTTCAGTTCTCAACCCCTGTTCAGCCCCTGGCTCAAGGGGGCATGCCTCCCATGCAGGAGGCCCCCAGCCCAGCTCCCACCCTATGTGCCCCCCCCAACATACACACCTGTGTGGAATGAAACCATATTGAAGACTGACAATGTACAACTGTGGAGATTGCTCTGGGCCCTCCCCCTTCTCTCTGTCTCTGTCTCATCCTGTCAAAATCAATAAAATAAATCTTTAAAACAAACAAACAAACACACACACACACAGAATATCTCAACTTTCCAAAATCTTTTCCCTAACCTTTTACAGTAATGAAATAACATTATGGATTTGTTTTTAGTAATTTTTATTTTCCTTCCCAAGATGCTAGAATAAAATACTTTCTGTTCATATTTTTCTTGCAGCAATCATCATATTGATTTTTCTCTACAGCTAAAGAAATGTCTGATAAGTACCCTTCTAAATGTAAACTTAAGTTTACACAAAACTACCGGTAACATTGTGAAAATTAATGAAGGAAACCTCAACTAAAACTGGAGTTGAACAGGTCCTGTAGAGGGAGCTCACACCCTACCACTCCTCCAAACAGGAAATAACAGTACCTTGCATCGACAACAGGAAGGTATTTCTACCTTACTATCCCTGAAGAAAAAAAGGAAGATTTTCTTCTTGCCCAGCAACAAGCCCAGCCAATGGAAAAATGTGTCAACTCAGCCAAAGAGAAGCCCTCTTCATCCTGAACTTTTTTCTTCCAACAAACCCCAGTTCAGTATAGGGGTCTGCCTGGGCCGGAGCCGGGATTCGATCCTCAGTCTCCGGGGCTGCAAAGCAAGTCCTTAACCCTCTGAGCCATCCCAGCTTCCCCTGCAAGGAAATTTTAGAGCATAAAAATATCCACTAGGGGAAGCCGGGATGGTTCAGTGGGTTGGGCGCTCACTTTGCAGCGCCAGGAACCGGGGATCAAATCCCGGCCCGGGCCCATGTGGAACCATATGCTGAACTGGGAGCTCCCCCAGTTCAGTTCTCTCTCTGTCTCTGTATCTCTCTCTCTCCCTGTCAAAAATAAAATAAATAAATATTAAAAAATATATATATATATCTCCACTAGTTTAAACCAGTCACCAACACCTGTGCAGTAAGAGTTATAATGACCTTTATTTCACCTAAGGTTTATTATACCATCATTGCAATATCATATATATGCCTGGAAGTTCATTAATATCATTAAAACAGACTGAATTCTGGGAAGGAACATGTGCAGTTTTCAAATTGATGTAATAGTTCTGGGTGGTGAGCACACAATGCAATGTATAGACAATGTTATGTACAATTGTAGACCTGGAAACAATGTTATTGATTGATATCAATACCTATGATCTAAAAAGACAAGTTATTTACCTCCCACCCACAAAATACAAGTGAGTCACAGACAGAATGACCGCAATGGACACTCCCTTAAAAATGAATAGGGAAGAATAGTAGGCATATGGCTGGGCAGATTCAGCCAGGTACCCCTACTCTGGTGATGGGGAGTATTCCTTGATTAGGCCTCTGCTCCCTCCTGATGGCTCTGCATGGTTTTTTGGGTCCCCTAAGTCTGAGGCACCTTTCCTTTTCTGTTATGTTCCTTGCCTTCATTGCAAGAAACAGCTTTTGCTGGTAGTCAAGAAGCTTTCTCAGCGTGCTTCCTCCTGATGGAAAGTAGGCAGCCCAGACGCCTTTGTACAAATTGAATAATCTCAGTCCCTTTTTGCCTAGACCAGCAATGCTTTTAAGGATACAAGACTCTTAAAAACTTGAGAGTTATTCTATATATCTGATTGGACTCCACTTTACGCATCAAGAACCACAACCAAAATACTCTTGAGACAAGCTTCTCTGTTGACTTTAATCTCTGGGCAGTGTCAGGACGCTCTGAGAGTAATGCCTTCAAAATTCCTAAAGGCCCTTCTGTTCAACTAAGAGGATCTACCGGGCATTGCCTTGCCTTCTCAAATGACTTAACACTCTTCAGCCACACCTTTGAGATCATTTCTTACTTTGATGCTTTTACTGACCTACAAGACTTGGAATGAGAAATCATTTTATTTTCCAACCCAGAAAAGTCGGCCCCCTTCACATTTCCTCCAAATTCTGCTTGCAAATTACTGGTTCTTCCTTCAGCTCCTCTCTTTCTTATGAAACTTCATCAAACACAATAAGAGCCAGTCAACAATATCATCATTCTACCTGGAGATTTTTCACTCAAGTCTACAAGTTCACTAGGTATATGATCTATCACAGGTGACACAGTTTTACCAATTGCTTTGCTATTATATAACATGAGTTGCCATTTCTCCACCTTCTTTAACATTTTATTCACTATTTTCCAGCGTCCCCTGCCACCCAGCCTCAAAGTCAATGCCACGGATTTTTAGTTTTAATTATAGTAGCACCCCACTTCTGGTACCAATTTCTGTATTGTTACAAAACCATCCACAAAATTCAACTGAGTAAATTTGAGGATCTAATTGGCTTCATTCAATGATTCATGAATTGGGCAGTATCCCACCTACTAATAGCAAATCAAAAGGAGCTCTAAGGAGCTCTATAAAATGGAAGGCTTTTATAAGCAGAAGGGGATGGGAAAAGAAAAGTATTAATGAAGAGTAGATTGTATCAGGCAAGGTCATCTTCCTTTGGGGGAAGAGCAAGGGTCTATCATGCAGGTGGCCTCACTAGTGTTGATCAGTTGATTCCATATTGACTGATTAAAGGTCACATTCCTGGGAGAGGATGAAACTGCAATTGTCTTGGTTTGCTGGCATACAACTTAGCACAAGTGACTATTTTGGGCCTATTTTTCTTTTTTAACAGCATCTGTTAGCTATTACCACATAACAAACAACACCAAACTTTAGTGGTTTAAGACAATAATCGTAGATTATTTCTCACAGCCAATGGGCAACTGAATAGTTCTGCTGATTTAGATTGAGCTTGCTCATCCATCTGTAGTCAACGGTTCTAGAGGGTAATTGGCTGGCCTAGGATGGCCTCTGCTGGGACGACTTGTGTCTCTCTTATATCCCTCCAGCTGGCTCAGACATGTTCTCAAGCTAGACTGGGCATGTTCTTATTAGCAATTACAGAAAAGTAATAGATAAAATGAAAACACAAAAGCGCTTATTTAATCTTCTGCTAGCTGGCCTTAGGGATAGGGCAATAAGCTCTGATTCTTTTGTGAGAGAGAGCAATTATAAAGTCACAGGGAAAAGGATGTGGACATAGGTAGAGATGAAGAATTGAAATCATTAATGCAATCAATCTATTACAAACTGTTATTGACTGATTGGCTAATCTTTCTTTTCTTTGAGCTAAGTTATTTTCCTGGAGTATAAGTAATCAGCCAAGATATTAACTCAAATCTATTTTATTCTACAGTCTGATTTTGCTGAAGTCTATTTACAATTATGTTACTCTGTGATCTTTTTATTATAATGGGAAACATTTACTGAGAAAAATAAAGAGAAAACCTAAAAATTACCATAATTTCATTACTCACTTTTCTCA
>PVKE010036423.1:0-16514 GCA_004027555.1 Craseonycteris thonglongyai | reverse complement strand
TGCTTCACTTTTTAAAAGTTTTTCTTATCTTGCCAGAAAAGTTGTCATTCACAGCATGACTAGGTAAATGTCCAGGTGGTTTAAGCAAGTACTATAAAACTGTATCTCTGGTTTTAAACTGTATCTTTCTGTGATCAACTGAGTAGTTAGAGAGGCAGAAGGACAGTAGAGAGCAGACAGTGAAAATGCTTTTTCCAGCTGTAGACAGGCATGTGTTACATTGTGAACCAAGCTGACAGCCTAGCTGCAGAGCTTTTTAGTTTCTGAGACTTTTCTATGTAAGTTAGGGTGATTTGACTTCCTGTGTGGCTGCAAGTGAGAATTTGATTGCTGTTTATCATGTTCAAATGTCTTTTGAATTTAGTGAGATACAGAAATAAAAGTCTAACATTTAAAACACTTAAACACAGAGCTTTCTAACACCATAAATAATTGGATGTTTGGGTGTTTGGATTTGGTTTAGAACTTTTAAAGAAAAGATCATATTATTGGTGCCCTGCTTTGGGAAAAAAAAATAATTCTAGAACTCAAAATAAACCATAGTCTATAAAAATCATAAGGTTAGAAGTATCTGTGCTAATGGGACATAGAAATACTTTTAAGTCAATAAAGTACAGCTGGTTTAAAAATTCTTTTCAGGTTAACTGTTTTGTTTCCAGTTGTTTCAAGCTACACTCAATTTAGTTTAACAGAGAAAAAAAATATTGGCTAAGAAATATGTGTGTGTGGTAATCATTTGTTCTGTGTTGTATCATGTAGCACAATCAGTAAAATCTTATTACCTTTCATTGTAAATCTTTTGAAAATAGAATTTTGCCTTGCTTTTGTTGGCCCCCATTAAATTTTGTATACCACAGTGAGATTTCTTTAGGCTCTGACCAGGCCAGTGATGTATACATTAATTACAAAGAATTTTACACAAATACCTGAGATTCTCAAATGCCCTTCATGTTTAATTCAGAAATTGTTCAGTTGTCTACTTTGAAGAGCATTTGGAATCGTCATTTCTTGTAAATTTTCCTGCTTTCTAAGAACATTATCAGGCAAGAAATAGCTGCTATAAATGGTTTCTGCAGAGGAATTTCATTATGAATTAGGAAAATGCATAATCCAAAAACCAAATTACTAAATTTCCACATTGCCAAATACATTCCACCGGTCATTTTGAATATTTTCAGCCATGAAATTGGGTATAAAAATGTCTCTGTTATTTAACTGGAATGTCAGTCTATTTGATTCCAAAGTAGTTACTTGAGTACCAGTAATTTATCTTACAATTAATTTCAGTTCTGTCTTGAAGTACCGGTATTATGGGGAATCTGCACAGGGTTGTTTATCTTTTATTACCTCCTTTTTCTCAATCCCATATTTTTATTTCCTGTGGTCTAGTCACTTCTCATTTGAACTAAAACCTGTGTTTGATTAGGGCTGATAAGTAAATGGATTTTTTTTTTAATGGTTAAGGTTTAAAATAAGTCTTTATAAAGACTTTATTCTGCTCCCATTTAACATTTTCATCTAGTATACTCAGAGTTTCCCAATAATGACAAACTTTTTTTGTTTGTTTGTTCTCAATTTGGACAATGATATAAATGAAGAGAGTTTTCAAAAATACATATGCAGGGTTCGACAGAAGTGACACCCCTTTTTTATGAACCGATAACCCTCTAGCATAGTATTGTTACTTCTGCCAGGCCCTGTATGTGGATACACACATATGTGCATGTGTAAGTATTATGAAATAACTTTTTAGAATGCTAAATAAACTGTGTGGTCTTCCTTTTTTTCTAATCCAGTACAATTTCAATTTTTACAACAGCTATTATTTTAAAAATCACTGCAAAGCCCCACTGCAGGGAAAGCACATTTAGAAATCAAACATGTTATTCTCATCTTGTATTACAATGAATTAGTAAACCTATGAAATTTTTATAGATGAATACCTTTTCATTGCCAGATGCAAAAAAAAGACTCTGACTAGTATTAAATATACTTTTTGCCTTTTTGTGATTTCTGGTATGGCTACAGTATAGGTTTATTGAACATGATATTCTTTATGACTCCAAATGTGTGCCAGTATTCTCAAACCAAGATGGCACTCCCTTTAACTCTTTTCCTCCAAATAAAAATGACCTTTTGGATTTATGTAGGTTTTCCTATATATTTACTGTGTTACCTATAATTTCAGGTTTGTTTTTTTTCTGATTTGGTTCTAGGAATTTATGAGAAAATATATGACAGTGCATAAAGATGGCTTAGCATAGTGCCTACAGTTGAATCACATACTTACTTACATTTTCTGCCCTGACTAATGTTGAAAGAACTTGACTCCACAACTCAAAACTTTAATATCCAGAAGAGGCCGCAAGGGAGCGTTCTGAGTCATGTTTTATTTCCATATTGGATAAAAGATTAAAGTGAATAACAACTCTGTGAAATGGGACTCCTGATTGGATATCCATGGATCCTGTAACAGAAGGCTGGTAGGGAAGGGCAAGCAAATCCTCTGAAACTACATGCAAATACCCATCTACGGAAACATGAACATATTCTAGCTTCAGATACTCAAAGTGGCCCTCAGCACCCAAATGGTAAAGAACTTGTGTTCTTGAATGGGAATGGCCCTGAGAACACACACACACACACACACACACACACACACACACACACACACACACACACACACAATGATGGAAGTTAAATATTCGAAGTCTAGTAATTTTTGAATTATTATTTTTCCTTTCTCTTTGTCTTTAGGTTGCCAAAGCAGTTGGGGGTTGTGGGGAAGAGAAAGTTAACATGTGGCTGTGTATTTCCATATATCATCAAACAGATAATGATCTAGGCTAGAGGTTTCTGCATCATTTTTTTTTTTTTAGCTATAATTTGTATTGAATTGAAGTATATGTTAGAAAGGCCTGGTGGCTAATATACTCATATGTACACGGAGATGCTTAAGGGATGAACACAGAGATGCTGGCTTTATCAGCTGGAGATGGCAGAAAGTATGATGCCACCTTGCCCCATAAAACAGTTTGTGAGAAAAAAACAACAGAGATTAGAAGAAGTTATTTTTATGGTTAACATTGGAGGGAAAAAAATTGAAAGTGTTTTACATGTCGAAGTAATTAATTAAAAGTTATTAGTGTTAAAAATAGAATAAATATTAAAAAGAAATATGTAGGGATATACCACAACCTCAGCACTTTTGGTCCAAAATTTTTATTCTGGCAAATTATATTCCAGCATTTTTTCACAAGCATACTCACACATATTTTTATAGTTTGTAAAAGTAGCATACAGAATTTTTTGCATTCTGCCTTTTTACTTCAATTATATTTTGAGATCAATTGTTAATGACAGAATAATATAGCAGTGAGTGGATTTACTATAGTTTGTTCAAACAAAATGGTCATTTATTGTTGTACTTTTAGTTAATTCCATCATTTTATTTTTAGAGGTAATAAATCAGTCATAACAATTTTAAGCATATAGTTTTGGGCTCTGTTAAATAACGTCTTTGAGATACTTTCTCACTTGTGCAGTTATTTGCACAGTGAATAGGTTTCAATGTTCTGATGTCTCTGGCTATAGTTTTTCATGTCTCTCTATAAAATCACTTTACCTGCTAACAGTGTCAACATACCATTACTGATATGCTAATTTCATCACAGTACACCCTACATTAGGTATTTATAATTGCTTTACAATGTAAATAATTGTACAACATTACTTTATATTTAGATTACTAGCAAAGGTGAATTTTTTTCTGAATATTTGTGTATTCTTTGAATCTCTGTATAAATTATTTATTAGGTGTCCTGTGTTTAGATTCCAGTGTTACTCTTATTTGTTAGACATTAAGAGTAGCTCTTTACACAACTATTAGACAGTTTTCTCCTATCTACTCCCAGCTATCCAAATATTTCCTTTCATAACAGATGATCTTATACTTATATTGCAGTACCCTGCTGACATAACTACAGGGTATTTTAGCGTGAGGTCACAGAGTATTAGTTTGATTAGAAATCAACAATAAACCAGTCAAAAAGATTAAGCCTTAATTTGGGAAAGTGGGAAAAAAAAACAACTTTCAACTTTATTCAGAGATCTAACTCGGTTTCTGCAGAGAAGTAATCACTGTTATAATTAATAAGAAAAAAGATCACATCTAAATGAAACTGTAGTTAACATGAAAAGTGTATTCTGTGTCACCTTTAGGTGCATAGATTTTGCACCGTCAAGGACACTACGATGCAATAGGTCATCAGGTCTTTATTGATTCAGGGCTGTCAGAGACCAGGAGGGACCCTGCACCCTTATAAGTTTCTGTGGGCCCCCCTCCCAGTGGGCCCACCTCCATGGGGCCCATCTCCCCCACTCTTCCCATAGAGTTAGAGAACTAACATTTTTTAGTGCTTGTTCTTGGTAGGGCACCTGCTATCATTTTTTAACTTAATGTACAGCTATATAATTTGTTAACCTTCCACATAACACTTAACTGCCTTAAACCTTGGTCCAATTGTATATTTTTGATACCTGTTACCATCAGAGAAGAGAAAAATCTGATACCTCAAATCATAGCTAAGATCCTTATTAATACTACCAACACATAAAGTAGATATGTCACTGTCCCTAAGGTCCCACACCCTCTGATACGAGTGTTCCCTTGACAAAGTTTATTTGGTACCACCCTGGGTTCCTAATCTTAGTTACTCACAGAGAAGAAAATGGCTTTGTTTTGAGAGTGTCAGAGGATGGACAGAGTTCACTGCACAGAAAGAAGACCAGGATTTTACTCTTGATTGTAGCACTGTTTTCTTTGTTTGGGTGCAGTTGATTAACATCTTTAGGCTTGTTTTATCACCTATAAAATGAAAGTAATAATTCTTATCTCTCTGTTGCTCTACATGGGAGGTTCTAAAGGCTCTCAGAGGATGATACAAACAGCTGAAAGCATCTCAGAATAGCCATTTTAGTTTTGTCTTCATTTAAAGCCCTGGTAAGTGCTTAAAGAATTTACCTTCGGTAATAAAATGTATTGAATCAAGTTTTTTAAACTTCATGTCTTGTTTCTTCTTTTCTTTTTTTTTTCCCTTGGCTCTCTTCTATCTGGGCACCAATACAGTAATTTTTACAGCAGGACACCTGATAAGCCTTAGGTATTTCCTGTTGGGTCCAAGTTTATGACCATTTTTGTCATAATAAGTTAGTTTAATGTTCAATTACAAGGCCATGCTTAGAACTTTTCAAGGCTGAGTTCCACATCTTCAGGTTTTGCATATCATCCACAGCTCAGCTTCCATAACTTTTACAGTGAAAAAAGTACATTTATACTGCCTTTTATATTTACCGAGATAGTCACCTTTACCAGCGATTTTTGTTTCTTAATGGAAATTTGAGTTACTGGCTAGTGTCCTTTCACTGAAGGCCTCCTTTCAGTGTTTAGTGACAATTTTTTGCTTGTTTGTTTGTTTGGGAGTATCTTAGCTTTTCCTTTATTTTTTGGAGGTCAGTTTTACTGGGTATAAAAATTCTGTTGCTGGTTTTTAATGAGAGATGAGCTGTTTATCTTATTCAGGACCCCTTGTGTGTGATGAGTTCTCTTTCTTTATTCAAGGTGCTTTGTGTTGCTTTTCAGCAGTTTGATTTTGATGTTTCTAGGTGTAGATATCTTTAATTTTCTCCTACTTATATGTCACTGAATTTCTTGGATGTGCAAATTAATATTTTTCTACCAATTTGGTAAGTTTTTTGATACTTCTTCAAACATTCTTTTTCCCTCTCTGTCTTTTCCCTTTTTAGGACTTCCATTGTGTTTATGTTAGCATGCTTGATAGTATCCCACAGGTCTGGAGGGTCTCTTCATTTTACAGTGGGCTTTTGTAGCAGGCTGTAAATAATTAATGATAATTTGATGTTTGAGTGGTTTTTTTTTTCCAAAGAAGCTTGTATATGCACCTAAATACAAAAGTATGAAAAAGCGATTACCTCATGATATTGCCAAAAATATTTACTACCTGGACATGGTATGTGATTTAGTACTACACTGGTGTAATAAAATGTGATCTCTGCTTTTGAAGAAATCACCATTTATTCAGTGAACAGAACAAAATAAAAAAATATATATGTATGCGACAAAGCAAATAGTAATAATGAACCACAAATCTCTGTACTCACAGGAAGCATAAATAGAGACTTCTCATGGTAGAAGATTGGTTGAAAGGTCAGAAGTTGTAGATTTCAGTTCAATTTAACAAAGAATAATTTTGTCAACTGTCTCTTAAATATGATTTAGTTATATTTAGTTATATTATGAATGTTCTTCCCTGTGGCTAGAATGTAGAGATCCAAGATCACTACATGGATGAATTTGAGTGCAGTAAAAGTATATATTTTAAAGAGTTCTCCAAACTGTCCCCTCTTCTTTGTACAAAAGGTAGGAATTCACAGGCCATTGTAGGATGTGTAATATGATGCAGAGTTTCCAGGGAAGCCATCACTTGAGTACTTCTGTATAGCTTTTGAGAGAGATGTGATGATATAGCTGAGAAAACTAATTGGTGGAGATACTGAAAGTTGTTTGTTTAAAGAGACCATAAAAGAACACTTGTCACTGCACTTTAACTTAATAAAACTACTTATGCTAATAAGAAATAGTTGTGAATTATATAGGGCCCCTATTGCTGATACAGTATCTGTTTTGGGGTTGACAAAATGTGTATTTGTTTAATTTCAATAGCTGATTGAGTGTGCCTGCCTTCTCTGGGACTGTTTGTCATTCTAGCAGCATAAACCTAGCACCCATGATGCCATTAAAATTGAAGGGATTATGTTCAGTGAAATCATCTAGTCACAAATGGGCAAATACCGTATGATTCCACTTATATGAGGCACCTGGAAAAGGCAAATTCATAGAGACAAAAAGGTGAATTGTCACTAGGAGCTAGGAGAAGAAGAAATGGGGAGTTAGAGTTTAATGGGTCCAGATTTCCAGTTAGGATAATGCAAAAGTGCTGGAGATGGATGTTGGTGATGGTTGCACAACAATGTGAATGTACTCAATGCCACAGAACTGTACCCTTAAAACAGCTCAAATGGCCAGTTTTATGTTATCTATATTTTACCACAATTAAAAAAATGCAATTAAAAGTAATCTTTAGTGGGTATGTGCACTGTGTGGGGCCAATTCCTTTAATTTGTACAAGTATGATCTGATTTACTTCTCATAGCAACCCAGTGAAGTAGGCAGATTTTTACATCAGTTGATGATGTGTGACTATGGAGACTGCTTGGGCCCTCCCACTTCTCTGTCTCTCTCTATCAAAACAATAAATAAATAAAATATTTCACAAAAAATAATTAGCTCATGCTTTAAAGATCATCTTCACCCTCTTTAAACACACCACTTTCCTTAAAATGTTTTTTCAACTTCTAGAGTGATCCATTAGAAATTAAAAAAAAAAAAAAAAGAGTTGTTTCAGAAAAACAAGATCTCAGACTCATTCCCACAAGGGACTGTATTAAAAGTTAAGTAAAGGTATTTTTTGTAAAGACTACATATATAACTTTTTTTTTTCCTGTTAAAATCTCTGTTCATAACCAGGTTTCACTTAAGGTTTTTTTTGGTTTGTTTTTGTTTTTATTTTGTTTGATATGCTTGTTTTATACCTATAGACTTTGGACTAATATATACTATTATCGCATCATCCTGTTGGGGTACAGATTAGAAGACAATTCTGTGATCAAATTAATCTCATACAACAAGAAAGAAGGTGCTTGGGGGCATGTGATGAGGTCAGAAATCTTTGCTGATTCTGCATTGTTGCCCCTTTACATTCCTCTGTCTATATCGTTTCATTGGACAAAATGCTGAGCTTGAAGACCACTTGCTACATCCAGAAATTTCAGTGTCTTTGAAAAACTTGTTGCGATCACATGCTAGTGCCTTGTGTCTGTTTTCTGCCATGGAAAACTAGATGGTCTGGACCAGTGGAGAGAAATTATTTCCAACCCAGCTTATTTGCATAATTTTCTCTCTGCCCTTTGTCTGGAACAAAGGAAACAAAATAACAGGCCAATGTAAGGAATTACATCAAGTTCTTCGTTATGGGTCTAGGAAACTTTTTAACATCATTTAAGATTCCATGCTCCTATTTCTTTCAAGGTTGTAGAGCCCTTTGCAAAATGTGCTTTCTATCCGAAGCTGTTTCCCGATTAGTCTGTCAATTCAACAAGTCAAAATACTGACAGTCATTACAAACCCAAGGAAAGTAATTGTGACATTTGAAATACAAACACAGACCCTCAGAACTTTAAATCCTGTACCTCCTGATGCTCTTTCAAGTCCAGTTCAGTGTCTCCTAATAAGAACATTTGATCTGCTTGCACAGCTCTGACAGATGACATTTTTATAGATCTGTTCTTTCTGTGTGTTCATTGCAGGGTCTGAGCTGCAGAGGCCAAATTGGCCTTATCCACCAAAGGTACAATTTAACACCTTAGTCAGTCTCATTATTCTTCATCATTACCATTAGGAAAGGTACTGCTTGTTGGTTTGATATCCATATTTTCTTTTACTTGCCAAAATTTAGGTGACTTTTATACATCACATGCCATTACAGAGCTCCTCTGTGAAGCAGGAAAAATCATGACATCTGCTCCTGTTAATTCTTACGACACCAGGAGAACATAATTGACTTATCGCAAGGGGCTCTGAAGACAGCACATGTCACCATTGTATGAATGCTCTTAGGTTATGGAATTTGGGCAGTGACTAACGTTATCAGGTTAGTGTGCTGAAATAGAACAAACAGAAGGATTGATAACTTGTGAAAGAGAAGAGTAGCCAGTAATAATCAGTGAATGATAAGCAAGTACATGGCTTAAAAGTGTTCCAGGAGTGCTATTTATAAGAATCCTTATTTACTTTGTTTCGCTTCCAGTTTGTTGCTTTGGAAGAGTTTCTCTTAATTGGATTTGTCATTTTTCAAGTCTATACTTCACTGTTCTATGAATGACAAGGGAATACGTGCATTTAGTTGCATAATTGTTTCAGGTAATACTGAAAGCATTTCTTTGTAATACTTTATAGTTTTTAAGAGAGAATTTTTACATATTAGCACAATTTGAAATTATCAGTTGGTATATTTGATTTACCCACTTTCTGAGCGAATGAAGGAATATATACATTAGTACTAATGAAATCTGTAAAAGGAGTATGGAGGCATTTGTTGAATCTATCAAACATACTACATCATCTGTAGTAAAATTGTGAATTGTAGTAATAATTTTAATAAAGCTATTTTTCTTATTCATGAAATGTTACGAGATGTTTGATAGCAGAAAACTGTGCTGTTTAGTAAGAAGATAATAACAGATAAAAACCTTTTAATAATATTTTAAATATTTTTATTTATTTATTTATTTTATGGTTTTTGACAGAGAGAGAGACAGAGAGACAGAGACAGAGAGAGAACTGAACTGGGGAAACTCCCCAGTTCAGCATATGGGTCCACATGGGCAGGGCCGGGATTCGATCCCCGGTCCCCAGTGCTGCAAAGTGAGCGCTTAACCCACTGAGCCATCCTGGCTTCCCCTTAATAATATTTTAAAGAGAAGAATTATACCTAAACAATATGTCCTAAATTTTAATTCTAGATGATCTTATATCTTAAAAATAGATTTAGACTTTAAAATGCTATGATCCCATATGAAATCTATATTTTTACGTACTTGGAAAAATCTTAGTTAAGGACATGACTCTTCCCAACTGTTTTTAGCTCAGTAACTTTATGATATAAACTGTGTAAGCATTTCTTTTCTTTTCTTTACCGTTGGCTGATCTGTGTTGATTCAGTGTAAAGTATACACAGCCAAGTAAAATGAACCACACAGACATCTAAAACTAATTGAAGGGAAAACAGAGAAATTGGTAAGAGAGACTAATGCTCCAGGGATTGTGAATTACTGACATTTTTTATTCATTGGAATTTAAATTGAGAGTATGAATTTAGATTTCCAGCTTAGTTCTTAAAAAATGTCCATTATACTGCTCTATGACAGTTAAAAGCTTTGCATTAATCATATTTATCCTAGAATATCTGTTTTGTCTATTAACTCTGACAACAGCTATTTTCTCTTTCTTTGCCCAGTGGCCTTATAATGAAGTAGTATGAGCCAAGTTTTATTTCTAGAATAAACAGTAAATCTTTCTAGGCACTGGTCAGACTCGAGGTATTCTGGTTAATATTTTGAAAACCCTTGATATTTATTAATACCAGCAGCTGGCTGGTAGCTTGATTGATGAGTACTTGATTATTAAAATGGAACTCCTGTTTCTTTAAGAAAATAAAACAAAACTGGAATAGGCTTTAACTAGATGATATTAGACACATTACCCAGCATCCCAGAGAGTCAATCTCCTTATTTTTACAATTGAAGTAATAATATGAGCCCTATCAACCTCAAGGATTAAATACCATATATCTGAAAATCTTGAAAATGGGAAAGCACTGTGTGATAATAAAGGATTAATAATTTGACAGACAATGGGAAGCACTGGCCTGTCTTTTCCTTCCTGATTGAGTCCTTAACCTGGTTGCCTAGAAATCTGACCTCTCTTGGGAATAGTCTCCTTGGGAAGGTGCCATTAGAACTTGCACTGTGCCTGCTCCCAGCACTCAATCCACTCCTTCTACCTCCTCTACCACCTTGCTCTACCCTTAAAAATGCCCAAAGGCTGTCAGGAGAGTCCTAGGGAGAGAAAAATGGCGGCCTACACCAAGACCATGGTAGTGCAACTTGAAGAGGAGTTTAATGGTATAAGAAAGTGCTCAGCTGTTTTGGGTGTCATTGAAAAGAAAGCCAGAGTCATTGTGTTTATTTGTATTTTGCTGTTTGCGTTTTTTGCTTATTCGTTTGTTTTGCAATTAGGGACACAGGGAAGAAGACACCATCTGTAGAAGTGTCTCAAGACACACTGGGGCCAAAGGCCAATAGCAGAGGAATGGCGTCCTTATGAGAAGTAAGGTAGACCAAACAGTAAGAGACACGTAGTTTTTCTAGATCTTAAAATAGGTTCATCATATACATATTCTACACGTGGATTGGCAAGGTTTGCAGCATTAAAATATAACACCATAGAACGATGTGTGGTTTCTTTCTTTAGCAGTCACTTCTGACGTGAAGATATTTGCGATGTTTCAGGGAGTTAAACATAATACCTCTAACAGCTCTGGTTATTTGAGCTTTCTAGATTTTTGGATTCTGCAGAAAGAGCGTGTCTTTTGTAAACCCTCCTTGTAGCTGTTCTTTTCCAGGTATGAACCTGGTTAAAAAGACATTAATACATTTTTAAAAAAGGAAAAAAAGTCTAGTGACATTTTTTTTTAATTAGGATTTTCATATGCAACTTGGCATTTGGTATTAATTTTACCGTACATGTGATTCATTTTCAGGATGATAAATGATGTCACACAAATGATTCTAACACTTGAATAAATGTAGCCTTTATTTTTTTATCCTCTCCTTGAGTCAAGAGCTCTAGTTATAATCAAAAAAGTATCTGGCATGAGTCCAGCTGATTAGACTCCTTATTTCTGCACTGATTTGCTCTTTCTCTCTGTGGTTTCTGAGTCAACTAACTCACAGGTAAAACATTAAAAAAATAAATTAATTTAAAACAGCTCTCAGCAAGATTTTCACAGGGTGGCTTAGCTGGAACTGTGGCTCACCTAAGCGGCAGCGCCCCCTATCCGTCCCAGGAAACCTGGATCTCTGCAGTCCTGCATGCCTGGGGTAGTGCTTGCGTATCTCCCCCTATTTTTTCTTTCATTTCTTTCTTTCTTTCTTTAGAACTGGAGCTCCAGAAACCCCACAGGGTCACCAAGGTCTGGGCCTTCACCTGGCGTTTTTCCTGGTTCATTCTAATATCCCCAGCCAGGCCAGTGCTCACTTTATGTCCAGCTCATTTCAGGCACTGCGAGCAAGCCCACTGTCTATGTTCACGTTCCTTCTGGATCACTGTAGTCATCATAATTAATTTGTTTTCCAATTCCTCCAAGCCAAGTTGTTTACAGTCTCAGGGCCTTGGCACTTGCTGTTCTTTTTTTCTGGCATGTTTTTCCAGATCCTTGCTCTTTGCCTTAAGGTCTCAGAGAACCTAGCATTCCTCAGAAAGGTTTTCCCCAGCCACTTTCTATAAAGTGGTGCCTCCCATTTCTCTCTATCACAGAACCCAGTTTCTTTGCTTAAGACAAATGTTATTATATGACTTGTTATTGTCTAGACCAGTGGTTCCCCTTTCTAGGAGACTCAGTTTCCTGTACATGTACTTGGGCATGCGTCCTTTAAGGTGCTGAAGTGAAATTCATAGTCATCATGGACAACTGAAGCAAAATTTGTAAAAGCTCAAAACGTAGTTAACTCATTTATTCTTACGTAGTATGTGTTTCAGTGGGGATTGTGCAGGTGCCACCACACTGGACGATATGATGAAGTAGTAACTGGCCTGCCCTATACGAAGGTGGCATGGATGGGGCAGCTGTTAATGCAGATGGCAGTGGTATGTGGCACAGGTGTGTGACTAGCCAGGACCAATTGTTAACGGTTCTTGGAAAGTTCCAAGCAAAATGCAATCTGCCATTGATTTACACAGCACTTTGATTTCTAGAAACTTTGGTATATTTGGCAAGTATCCCCAAATGCTTTGTGCTTGTATGCAAAAAAATAGTTTGATGCTAGGTTCAGATCACTTTAGAAACAGATTTTGGAGCAGGGAAGTCAAAAGGCATGAGGGGTGCGCCCTCATTTAATTATTACCTGGGACTGTTGTGTACAGTGCAGGACATTTGTACCCCTGGCCACTGCCCACTAAGAGCCTGCACTTGTCCCTGTTACTCAGACAACCAAAAACACTGCAACAAAATTCTGGAACACACTTTTTTGGGAAGAACCAGTGTGAACTATAAGCTTCACTGAGTTGTAGGAGCCATGTTTGCCTAATCTACTGTAGCAGCCTGGGTTATCAGATCATCTACATCATAGAAATGTCTGACAAATATTTAAAGAATGACGGAAAGAAAGAGAATGCAGGGACTCAGCAAAACACATTCAACCACTCAATTCATAAATCTTTACTAAGCAGCTACTTACTATCTGTGCCAAGTGCTGTTGTCGGACCTAAAAATACAGCAGTTGATGAGACACATTTCCTGCTCTGTCTAATAAGCTTGCTCTCTCTTCATATAATGAAATATGCTGTGACTGCACATGGCACCTACATTTCCTATATAAGGACTAATTTGGGTGCATCAAGTTTTTTCTTTAATTCAGAATACTTGCCATATGTAGTTAAATCAATTGATTATGAGGGAACAAGCCAGATAAGGAACAACAGGCAGTGGAAGGAAGTCAGACTGGTGACAAAGAGGTATGAATGGTGCTTAAGAATCAAACACCAGAAGAATGTAAGAGTCTGGAAATAACTTACTTAATTATAGATTCCTTGTGTCTGTCTATAAGGTATCAGAGACTGAGACGTTTAAATGCAAATCATTTTGTGTTCTCGGAAACATGACAACAATAGCAATGCTTGAAGTGCCTTTTCCCCCTTGTACAATACCCTTTGCATAGTGGTGTGTTGGATGCAATGGCGGTGCCTTCTTGAAATCAGGTTAACCTGAGGGTTAAGTGCCCATTGGAGCATTTTGCAGTTAGTAAAAGTATCTTCATATTTATGTAGAATCTGCTTTGTCAACCCGCTACTTGGTTTAAGCCATCAGTCAGGTAGCGCTCAATCTTGGAACCAAGATGGGATGAGGGAAGTTGGCCAGAGCACAGTTTTCCTGTTAGAAGTGGGATGCTCTTGCTATTGCAATTCTGGAAGCTTCAGAGGGAGATGTTAAGTTAGTGTTGCTGTATGCCCAAATGAAACTAAAAAAAAAGTTGCCGTTAAAAAGTAACTTTTGGGGAAGCCGGGATGGCTCAGTGGGTTAAGCACTCACTTTGCAGCGCTGGGGACCGAGGATCGAATCCCGGCCCCGGCCCGTGTGGAACCATATGCTGATCTGGGAGCTCCCCCAGTTCAGTTCTCTCTCTGTCTCTGTATCTCTCTCTCTCTCTGTCTCTGTCAAAATAAATAAATAAATAAAAATATATTTAAAAAGTAACTTTTTGGGGTCTTCAAACTAGTAAAATGCTGGCTGCTATTTTCTTTGATCTTTTTTTTCTTTTCACATCTAAATAATTTAAGGACGTATTTTACAGGACAACCTTAAACTGACATTGCCAGATTCCTCTGAGAAACCTAACTTCCTCCACCAGAAAAGTAGCTATAGTTTCAAATGACATTCAGAATTCACATGTTCTGATTAAACCACCATGTTAATGGCTTGCACATCTTGCATGTTAAATATTCTTCTCTGAAATTTTCTCCTGATAAGTTTGACTTTTATGCTTTTCTTCTATTGTGAGTGGCACTGATTAAAGAAGTCTGAGTTGTAAATCCCAGTCTTCAACACAAACTACAAACTAAACTGTTCTGTATTCAAACTAAGCCACAAGCACTGGACTACGATCTTATCCTGGGACTACCAACAGTGCAGGAGCAGGGAGTGGTCCCACTTCATGCAGAATATGCACACAGGAAAAATGTATTGCATGAATAAATTGATATGAATCAACATGATAATAACAGGGGAATGCGAATGGAAATATCTTTGACCTCAGTTATTCACACAACCTAAAAATAGGTGGTATTTTTTCTTTTTTTTAAATAGAGGAGGAAACAGGTTCTAAAAGTTTTTAGTTTTTTTTAATATTTATTTTATTGTTTTTGACAGAGACAGAGAGACAGAGACAGAGAAAAGGGGGAGGGCCCAGAGCAGTCTCCATAGTTGCACTTTATCAGTTTTTGACAGGGTTTTGTTCTACAAAAGTGGACGGGGGCCATGCACTATGGGAATTGAGCTGGGGGCCTCCTGCATGGGAAGCATACCACAGTTCAGCATATGGGTCTACATGGGCCGGGGCTGGGATTTGATCCTTGGTCCCCAGGGCTGCAAAGCGAGCGCTTAACCCACTGAGCCATCCCAGCTTCCCCTAGTTTTTTTTTTTTTTTAAACTAACATTAACTGTCTGCTTATAGTAACTTATTCCTCCTGAGAGTCATGGAAATATCATATTTTTCTGTATATAAGGCAATACTTTTGTCTAAACTTGTTAGACCAAAAACTGGGTGTTGTCTTATACACAGGCTTAACCCATGTATTGATTTCTTATTATTGGGTTAGAAAAGTAGGAGTCATTTTATACACATGGGTGGAAAAATATGCTAGGTCTGTATTTCCATTTTACAGATTAAGAAACTGAGGTGCAGAACTTTTAAGTGATGGCATTGATACAGAGCTAGGACATCATGGCAATGGGGATGACTCAAGGCAGTGGACTCCAGAGCTTGCCCCCTTCAACTACTAGGCTACAATGGATCTTGGGTGTGAGGTCAGGTATATGGCTGCCAAGTAGCAGAGCAAGGTTGATTTGCCTTATGTACCCGTTCCTGTGCAACTTTGGCCTTGGCACCTAAAATCTCTATCACTTCCCTTCTTGTCAGAGAGTAAGAAGAAGAATAATACCAACCAAATAAGTTTGGCTTAAGAACAAATAATTTGGGGAAATACATTCTACGTCATAAATGGCTATAAAAATGTTAATATTGGCAGTATTTTGTTACATCTGTTTTCAATAATGTGGCCTTCAAAGCAATTTTTTCTTCTGGTCTTCTCTTTCAAAATTCTCAGCTTCATCTTTCCCAACCTGCCCATCTGACATACTGTTACCTACAGGTACCACTGCATCTCTCTCTCAGGTGTATCTGTCTGCCTGCTGTCCTCTCCCTGCTTTATATTGCTTTCTTCCTCTTTCCCAATTTTCTTCTTTCTGTCAAAACTCCATTTCCCATGAAGCATTTCTTTCTTCTTATTACTCTTCAGCTTTCTTTCTTGTCATTATGTATAATGTTTAAAACCAAAAGGAGATTTTTAAAATCTCATAAAATCCAGACACCTATACAATGTTCATCATTTTTATTTACGGTAGCATTTTAGACAAGTGCTCTTTTGTTCATATGCACACAATTGGGGGTGTTAGAGGTAGAAGGAGAGATTTATCTAATCCAATCCACTCGGTATAAGGATGAAAAGACATGTTCAGAGAGTGAGGTGACTTGCCCCAGATCTCAAAGTTAATGACTGATGATGTTGATAGTTAAGACAATTTCCAGAGGTCAGACCAATCTTGTTTCTTTCAACTTTTACTATCCATTGTCCTGTGTTTCCCACCCTAGAGTTTAGTTAAGGCTTTATTCTAGGTGTTAGTTTGTTCCCAGCAGGCAATCTAAATGATTGGCATTGGGTAAGTTATTTAACCTTCCTGGTCTTAAGATTCTCTTCAGAATATGAGAAGACCAGCTATTCTTTTTTTTTTTTTTTTTTTTTTTTTTTTTTTTTTTTTTT
>PVKE010036422.1:0-16410 GCA_004027555.1 Craseonycteris thonglongyai | reverse complement strand
TTAAAAAAAAAAAAAAAAAAAGAAGGGAGTCATGGGTAGCCAGCTGTTCTTTCTTCCTCTTCTTCCATCCCTCCCTATTTGTATTGTGTTGCTTGCATCCTCTTGTACTATCTGCACCCAGGCGATTTCACTGCTCCCAGAGCACGTCCATACCAAGTAGGAGAAGCACTTTGAATGAGGCTTGATGATAGTATTCTGTGGATAATAACCCCAGAAGAGCATTGAACCATCTTAGTACCCAGTCTCAGTGGTCAGTGTTTTTCAGTTCAGTGAGTATTGTGGTATTCGTTGTCTCAGATTGCAGATTTTTACATTTTGAATTTAAAGATGGCTCTCAGAATGCGTTTAGAAAAGAACTAAACTTTTTTCCTTTGTGGGCCTGCTTTGTTTGGCTGCCGACATAGATAAGCATGGGCTTAAAAATGTTCCTTCCCTATTTTCCTGCCTTTCCCATTACACTCTGAATTTTCCCTTTCCCTCCCTCCTTTCTTTCTCCTTTTGCTCTCTCTCTCCTTCACTCACTCTCTCTCTCCTTCCTTTTTTCTCTGCCAGACCATTTTTCAAATATACATCAAATATACCTCAAGGGTTGGTATCTGATAATATCTGTCACTCCTCTTATCTGAGGGGTGACCTTTTATTTTTAAGATGACTACAGACCTATTTTTAGATATGTTTTCAATACAATTTTAAACAGCAACTTTTTAATCACACATCTTCCAGTGTTAGGAAGGTGAGAAATGTCCGTGGGTGAGTCTGCTGTTCTATGTCACTATCCTTTGTCTCCCATGGTCCCTCATGAGCTCTTTCCTCTCCCTCTAGTTGTGGGTGTGGGTGTTTGGCATTTGTACTGGGTGGTTTATAAAATAATCATTCTGCCTTGCCAAAAAAAAGAAAAAAAGAAAAAAGAAAAAAAAATTAAATGTATTTGGGTGACATTGGTTAGTAAAATGACATAGGTTCCAGGTGTGCAAGTCTACAGTCCATCATCTGTGTGTTGCATCATGAGCTCACCACCCAGAATCAGGTTTTTTTCCCTTCACCATATCCTTGAATTCCCCTCCCCCATCCCCCACACTCCTTCCCCCACACCCCTTCTCCCTCCCGTTCTGGCAGCCACCACACTATTATCTGTGTCCATGAGTATTGTTTTTTTTCCTTTTTGACTGTTCATTTATTCTGTTCTTTAGAGTCCACATATAAGTGAGATCATATGGTGTTTGTCTTTCTCAGTCTGGACTTATTTCGCTTAGCATATGTACTAGTTCCATGCAAAAGCTGTGATTTTATTCTTCATTACGGCCATGTAATACTCCATTGTATAAATGTACCACCGCTTCTTTATTGAATTAATTATTGGTGGGCATTTAGGTTGTTTCCACAGCTTAGCTATTGTGAATAAGAATGCAATGAACTTAGGGATGCATACATTTTTTTGAATTGGTGCTTTGGAATTCTTTGGATGATTACCCAAGAGTGGAATCGCTGGATCATAGGGTAGTTCCATTTTTAATTTTCTGCAATCCCACCAATAGTGTATGTAGCAGGGTTCCCTTTTCACCACACCCTCGCCAACACTTATTGGTCAATTTATTGATGATAGCCATCCTGACAGGTGTGAGCCAGTTTACCTACATTTTAACCAATTTGTCCACTTTACCATACGGGTGAACTAGCGTGCTTCCTGCCAAATTGCATGTGGTAAAGTTCCTTTGGGCCACACAAACTGAAAATAGCTAAACTGAGGCAGGGCAAGGCAGATTCCCCTGCTCAAAGATGCAGAAGTGGGAGAGGCAGGTGCAGGAATTGGAACTCAGCTCTGTCTCAAAAGCCCATTCATTTCCTTTTCCAGAAAGTTAGTTGAAGTTTCCTTGTCCGAGGCATCTTTCTGTGGAAGGGTACGCAACAGGGTCTGAGTGAGGGTACTGTCCCCTATTGCTGTGTGACAGTACTACCATGGATTAGTGGCGTAGCAACACACAGCTATTCTCTCCTAGTTCCAAGGGCCAGGAACCCAGGCCCAACCTAGCAGGGTCCTCAGGAGCTGGGGTCATCGTGCCAGCCAGGGCAGGGGTCTAGTCGGAAGGCTCTACTGTGGAAGGCTCCACTTCTGAGCTGCAATGTCACTAGAACCACGCTACCCAGAGCTAGCACAGACCTCGCAGGTTAAGGGCACAGTGCCCACAAGGCTGCCGTCTTTAGACACCGGCTTTACGCTCAGGAGTTCCCAGGCCACCTGCACTTCTAACAGCCAAAAACTTCGGAGGTTCCCACTACCCCACCACCTCAGATTCAATCATTTCCTAGAGCCAGTTGAAGAATTCAAGAAAGTGTTAGACTTAGGATTACAATTTTATTAGAAAGGATACAAATCAGGACCAGCGAAATGGAGAGAACGTAGGGTGAGGTCTGGGAGGCTCCCCAAAAGCAAAGCTTCCTGTATGCTCACGGTATGTCACCCTCCAAGCCCAGCAAGGTGTGTCGTCCGCCAGGGGCTCCCCCAGCCTCAGTATCCAGCATTTTCATGGGCATGTCATCCCACAGGTGTGGTTCATTGATACATCGCCCAGATGCCTGAGGCCACCTCCCGCCTCCCTCTCTTCCCCAGTGAGCAGGCCCATCGCACCTGCTCCAAACCCCCAACCCTCCAATCACACGGTTGGTCTCCCTGGCCTGACCAGGCCTCCATCCTGAGTCATCTCACCTGCACATTACTTGATGTAAATGATACCTTTTGCTTTAAAACAAATTTTTAGAAGAGGGAAGCAGGCCTAAACTAGAGACCAAGGTAAGAGACTCCTCCCCCAAGGGGGCGGCCCCGTCATGCTCGCACTTGTGGCTACGCCTTAAGGGCCGAGTACACGCAGGTTTCTGGAGGCTGCTGCTGCTGGCTGGCAGAGCCCTGGCCCAGGGCTCTGGTGTTCAGCTCAGCATATGTCACCCCATGAGGTTCTTCAGCTCTTGACACCTGAGCTTCTTCCTCCTGAAGATCAGCAAGGAGAAGAGCATCAAGTCTTCCAGGGAGCTATCTCACAGCGGGGACTGAGCACTCCTAGCAGTGTGCTAGCCACTCTCTAGGATGCCTCCCCACACCTTCTGCTCTTCAAGTCTGTGAGGTGCCCTCCCCTCGTGAGAGATGGCTGGACTTAGTGTCTTACATCTAGCCAAGAAATAGAACTGAAACAAAAACCAAAAACCGGAAAAGGGATGGGATGCCAGGCCCAGGACGAGGTCATGCAAGGCTGTGACTTCTACCAGGCCCAGTTCTCAGGGGTCCCCTCCCTTGCTGGCTCACACTGATGAAGCCAGCTGTCACGTTATGAGCGACCCTATGGTGGGGCCCCGGCGACCGGCGTAGTCTGCAGCCAACAGCCAGCAAGGGACTGACTCGGCCGACAACCACCTGAGCGAACGTGGAAGCCAATTCTCTCCTAGTCAAGCCCTAAGCAGCTCTGTGAGAGCCAGGACGGGAGGGCCCCGCTCAGCCACCCCCACATCCTGACTCGCAGGCATGTTGCTTTAAGCTGCAGCATTTGGGGATGATTTGTTAGGCAGCAGTAGATAACTCATACAAACAGCTACCAAAATAAGTGTTAGTAGGGAGCATCCAGTAAACCCACAGGGACAGAAAGCAGATCAGTTACTGTCAGGGGCTGTGGGAGGGGTTAGGGAGGGATTGCAGAAAGGGTGTGGGAGTTCCTTTTGGGGTGATGGAAATGTTCTGGAATAGATCATAGTGATTGTTGTGCAATACAACATTGGAAATGAGCCCGATGGGGCTGGATCCTACACATTAAAATGGCGAGTTTTATGTTATGCTTATTTTGCTACAATTTTTGCAAAATTGAACCATAAAAGGATAAAATAAGAGTTACCACTGTTAAAACTGCTACTGATAACTGATGCTGTGTGGTGTACAGTGTAGTAGGTGCTTCACAGAGGGATCTTACCATATTCTCACTAAGAGTGAAATATTATCCATATTGTCCAGATGAGAAAACAGGTGCAGGGTGGGAATGGCACTTGTCTGTGATCTCACACGTAATTATAATAATAGCTTCAAGGTACTGAGTTCTTACGCCTCACCTGGAACCCTACTGATATTTCTGTGAGCTCATTAAGCCATCCAATTAATCCTATGAGGAAGGAGGTCTTCACCCCATTTACAGATGGAAGTGTCCTCAGAAAGGGGGAGTCGTGGGATGAAGGTCCCACAGCCAGAGAAGGCATAGACAGGTTCAGACCAGGTTCTCCTGAAATGTAGAGGAAGGATTGGGGTGGGTGGAAGCAGAGGCCCAAACCGTTGACAAAACTAGAGGGGACCATGGAGAGCCTGGAATGAGGGAGGGGCTGATGGGAAATCACCAAACTGGAAACTCACCGGGTCAGGAGAGCAGCTCTTCACAGCTGGAGACGCATCTGAGGGAGGAGATTCTGCTGTCTTCACACCCAGGCCTCCAGGGTCAGGTTTATACACACACACACACACACACACACTCACACATGGCCCATGCACAAGTGTGCATGCACCTTATGTATATGTGCAATACTCGTGCAAACATGCACACTCCCATATACACACTCATGCTCACATGCACACAAACATGTAAGTCACACATGTGTGCAGATAGCACATGCATACACACATGCACACACCAATGCCTGCATACGTATACTACTTATGTACATTCATGCTCACGTGAGCACAAACATGCAAACCATACACACGTGTGCAGACAGCACATGCACACACCACACACATACATGCATCATATTCTCGTGCAAACATATGCACACACAGACCTCACACCACCACCTCTTTCCTTCTTGGGTTGATTACCTGTCACCACTTCTTCAGGTTCCTTAGAAGAGTGGGAGCTGAGAGAGAAACAGAGAGAAGTGTTGCAGATCAGGGAGGCTGGAGGGACACAAAGACACTTGTGAGTAGGTGGAGGTGAGATGAAGAGCAGGGTCATCGGAAATCCCCTTTTCTCTACCTACTCCCAGCTCGACAACTCACCCCCTCTTAGCTCAACAACTCACCCCTTCCCAGCTCAACAACCCACCCCTGGCTCTCCAAGTCACTGATGCTCAGGGAAGTCTTGAGAGCCAAAGTGGAGAGCAGCTGTGAGTAGGGAGAACATGGAGAAGGACTTGGGGGTGGTCACTGGAGTTGGTGTGGGGCACATAACAAGTCGAGGTAAGACAGAAGGGTAAGTAGTCCTGGAAATGCTGGAGGAAGTGGTAAGTGGAATCTCATTTGGCTGAGATTCTCTGAGGTCTACCTTTTGGTCATCTTGTCAGAAGCTGCCCCTGGGAGGAAAGAAAGAGAAGGGGACAGATGAACCCTCTGGTGTTAGCTTTCTCTTTGTGTTTCTCCCACTTCCCCTAGAAGATGCATCCATAGATCTGAACTCACCACAGCAGGAGCATGCGTATCTGTAGGTGAAGAAGGCTGCGAGGAGGAAGAGTAAGGTGAAGATGACGATGATAGTGATGATTTCAGTGGTCCCTGGTGACAGGAGAGCAAGTAAGAGGGCCAGTTGGTTTCCCGAGACCTGTTCTGATGCCTACATATGTCTACCACCTACTGAGTTCCTGTGATGTCCTGGAGGCTCATTACATCTCTCTCCTACATACAGGTATCCCCGAAGAGAGTTAGAAGGATGCCTATTTTACGATGCACAAGCTGAAGATCAGAGAGTGGAAGAAAGATTTCCAAAGGTCTCCAGCTACTGAGTAGGAAGAGCCGAGACTCCGAGCCCACCCATCTCAGAAGACGTTGCATGGAACCAGAATCTTCCGGCATCACCAAAATACAGACAGACATCCCCAGGACGTTCCCAGCAATGAATGTCTCGCTCCTACAAGGGAGTCTCATCCTATGTTTGCGTGACCCTGTGTTCTGCAGCTCTCTTCTCTTACCAAGTGTCGCTCCTGCTCTGTCGGAAGTCTCTTCTAGAAGAAAGAATCCATGGCTTAAAAAAATCAAGTCTCAGAGTCACAATCACAGAAGTACATCATTGCTGTACAATTTCAAACTCTGTGTATTACTTACAAAGGTGTACCGATATTGTAACCATATAAAAGTGTGCACAGAAATGATGACACCAAGTTCAGGATGCAAATTTCTACTGGGGGATAATGGGAATAGAGTGGGGAGGAAAAGTGGACCTCTTTTTTTTATCTTTATTTGTGGAAAGAAAAGAACTTGGAGCAAATCAGACTAAATGTGAACAGGGACATTTCCAAGTGATGATTATTTTATTATCTTTATTCTATTAGGTACTGTTTTTCAAATTTCTCCAAAAAAAGAACATTCTTATATAGAGGATACAGTCTATATTATAATAAGGTATGTGTATATAGGGTATATATTATATATTACAATAATTATAATCAAGATCTTCTCTGTGTGTGTATATATATATATATGAATATATGCATACAATAGGAGGTCTATATACATATCTCCTATTGGTCATGTTTCTCTGGAGAACCCAGGCTAATACAGATGAACAGAATTCTCTTAAAATAAGATAGGGCTGTGGTTCCCAGGAGAAATGGAGTATCTTGCCCACTTTCTTTAGTGTTTTGGGGACAAAATAGTGATACCTCAAACTAACATGTATTGAGTACCTACTCGCACACCTAACCTTTCCTCTCGCCTGTGGCCACATAGCAGTTTTGTAATCCTACTGCACAGAGACGTTAGGCTAGAGCAGGAGTGGGTTTGTTTGTTTTTGCAGATAAGCAAACTTAAAGCTCAAAGAGGTTACGTGAGCTGCACAGGGTCACATGCCTGTGAGTAGTGGAGTGTGGTTGGGAACACAGTCAGGCTTCATTAGCTCTGCAGACGGGACATTGCCACCACTCACTCTTCATTGCTCACCATCCACAACTGTGGTGCTTCCCTCCTGCCTGTCGGAACTGAGCAAAGCAGAAGAACCAGGCCCTGAGATGTCTGAAGACCCTCCCTGCTCCCCAGTCAGCTCTATTTTTTAAAGGAGGGAACAGCACAGGGACTTCACAGTTGACTCCTGACCACACATCTTCTCTACTTCCTGAGCCACCACTCTGGTTCTTCACTTCTCTATCCTACCAAATTTAGCTTTCATCTCACAGCCACCCTCAGGAAGTGGGTCACTAATTATCACAACCTCCCCCAGTCAACTCAGCCCTCCCTGCCAGCTGCATGCCACTTTCTGCAGAACCAGAGGCCACACTGAACTTGTTCAAAGTTAAAAAATAATGACTAACCCGTGAACTGTCAGAGACCTGGGGCCTAGCTCTGCAGAAATCAGACCAGGGGACTGGAGACAAATCCAACTTTGGAATAAAGGGGGAAAACACACAAGTGACCTTAAAGGAAACAGATGATGCCAAGTTAGGTGACAAATATCTCTTGACTAGCTACTGGTTTGGGGTATGTATTTTAAGTAATTAGAGGCTCCAGGGATGGGAGGAGAGTATGTTCTTTGTCCCCAAAGTCCCTGGTAAGAACTCTGGTGACTAACTAGAAACTAGACCATGGGTCTATAGCAGAATTTCTCAACTTTTGCACTGTTGACATTTGGGGCTGGATAGTTCTTTGTGGGGAAGGGGTCCTGTGCATCCTAAGATGTTTTGCGACATCTCTGGTCCCTACCTCCTAGATGCCAGGAGCATCCCCCCATCCCCAGTTGTGACCACCAAAAATGCCTCTAGACATTGCTTTATGTCACCACCAAGTGGCAAAATGGCCCCTGGATGAGAACCAATGGTCACAGGAAAATGGAGAAGCTAAGGTCATTTACTTCTTTCTTTTTCTCCTGTTAGGATTACTGCCACCCATCTTGCTCTACCTCTTGACTCCTGCCTTGGCCGATCAGATGACCCTCACATCTCCTCAAGTTCCATGCACTTGTGTAGCAGCAGGTTCAGAGTTCTGGTCTTACAACAGGTGTGTAAAATGCAGGGGTTTGTAAAAGGCTCTGGTGAAACCCAAAGGGGACTCTTGGCCTGTTTTCAGTATCTACCGGTATCAGGCACCTGCACTCAGGCATCTAGCCCCAATGACATCCTTCTTTCTTTCTCAGCCTGTGGCCCTTGGTGACAATTGCCAGGCTTTGGGCAGTGGCTGAAGGAAGACAGAAGGGTCTAGATTGAGCTTAACAACAACTTCCGGGGTCATTTCAGGTCACCTGTTAGATCAGCATGTTTGAATTAGAAGCAGCAATAATTATGACTATCAGGTAAGAAACTCAGAAGGTTCCTCATATGCCAAGAATAAACAGAGAAATAGGAAGAAAAAGCAATTAATCACCAACTGTTGAATAACTCAAAACTATTTAAAAGTTCTTCCTTCTATGGAGAGGAAATTCAACTGACTCTGTTTTCCTTCTTCCCATTTTGCCTGTCTGTTGAAAAGACCATCTCATGTGTGCTTGACCTTGTCATATATGATTGAACTGAGTTGAAGAGTCAGACACACACACGCGCAGGCTTTCTAAAACCTGGAAGACCTTAGACGTCATACAGTTTTCCACCAATATTCACAATTAATAGTAATGATAAGAATATTTACTTGGGGAAGCCGGGATGGCGCAGTGGGTTAGGCGCTCACTTTGCAGCCCTGGGGACCGAGGATCGAATCCCGGCCCCAGCCTGTGCGGACCCATATGCTGAACTGGGGAGTGCCCCCAGTTCAGTTCTCACCTGGGTGAGACCCCGGCCAAGTTCCTGCCCTGTGCAGCCTCCGCCCACCTGTGGAATGAAACTATGTGGAAAAACCAATCATGTGCAACTATGGAGACTGTTCTGGGCCCTCCCCCTTCTCTCTGTCTCTGACTCTGTATCTCTCTCTCTCTCTCTCTGTCAAAAACAATAGATAAATCTTAAAAAAAAAAAAAAAGAATATTTACCATTATCACGAGAGGGATACACATGTTCTCTAGTCTACTATTTCCTGGAAAGTCTTGGGAATGTAGTTTATGATAAAGCTGTTTTAGAATTCAGAGGGTGAAGTTTTGGGTGTTCATAGTGATACTAACAGCAAATATTTATATAGCATTTGCTAGGCACCACATGTAGTTGGAAAAAGATTTAGGTAAATCTCACCACAGGTCCATTGTGTAGGTAGTACTATCAACCCATTTAACAGATGAGGAAACAGACAGAGAGCAGCTAACGTAAGTAATCCATGGACAAATGGGTTTTTAGTTACTGAGCTCAACTAAAATTCAAACAATTATAATTATTGGCAAAAACAAGACTCCTTTCACAGCCTTCCAGACCGTGGGGCCATCTACCCAAGTGAGAGGTATCTGTTCCCTATTTAAATGGCTCTGGTTGTTTGAACAGTCTTCTCTTTCTTCCCAATGATCTTATCTATCCTTAGAGGGGACATTGAATGTTCTTCACAGTGACCTAGAAGACAGAATGGAGTGAATGGGCCATCATTTCAGGAAAAGAATCTCTAAGAACATATCCACTGCCTCACTCCTGGGCCCCTGTGTGGAGTAGAGAGAAAAATTCTCCTTGTTGCCAAAGGCCTCTGAATCAGCATTTAGTGACTTAAAATTTCCTTCTATGGTTAGGAGTCTGCAATTCTGTAGCAAACACATTTGCTGAGCACGTTCCCTTCACTAGATGCCTTAGTCCTTCGGGCTGCTATCACCAAATCCCACAGGCTGGGGGCTTATAAACAAAACATTTCGTCCTCCCAGTCTGGAGGCTGGAAGTTGGAGGTCACGTGCCAGGGTGGTCAGGTGAGGGCTCTCTTCTGGGTTGCAGACATGGCAGAAGGGGACAGAGAGCTCTCTGGGGTCTCTTCTGTAAGGGCACTAATCTCATTCACTGGGGGCTTCACCCTCATGACCTACTCACCTCCCAGAGGCCTGTCCTCTGAGTAGCAGTCACTGGACCTTAGGATTTCAACGTACAAACTCGGGGGGGCATGAATATTCAGCCCATTGCATCAGAGAATAACACCCTTCTAAGGAAGTACTCATTGCCCTTCTGCATTCTTATCACTCTGGATGGAGCAAGGTTGTTGTCACCTGACCCTCCAGTGAATGTCCCCATGATTGAGACAGAGTCTTATTTGACCAGGGCCATTCACAGCCCCTCCCCAGCATTTTTGTTTGTTGTTTGTTTGTTTTTAAGATTTATTTTATTGTTTGAGAGAAGGAGAGAGAGAGAGAGAAGGGGGAGGGCCCAGAGCAGTCTCCACAGCTGCACATCATTAGCTGTGACATGGTTTCATTCCACACAGGTGGATGTGGGGCTGCATGGGGTGGGAACTGAACCAGGGAACTCCCACATGAGGCAAGAACTGTCACCACTGAGTCATCTCAGGGGCTACCGGTTGTACCACACTTCAGCATATGGATTGCATGGGCTGGGGCTGGGAATCAAACCCCGGACCTCGCAGTTGTGAGGCAAGTGCTCAACTGCTGAACTATCCCAGCATCCCCTGTTTGTTTGTTTTGAACTGGGTCTGGGACACAGGGTCAGTCCCTTCTCCACAGGTAGAATTTATGAGCTTCACAACTCAGCTCTTGCAAGCCATGCTTTCTGCCCAGCAGAGGAAGCTGGACCAGATTAAAGGAGAATGAGGCAAACATAAGAATAAGAACACAAGTGCCCGAGAAGAAAAGAACCAGGCGGCATTCTAGTGCCTGGTTCCGCTTCCTAAAGCCCAGCGGCCCCCAGGCCCTTCCCACAGCTCACTAGTCCATCATCCTGTGGCTGCCAACCAAGTGGGATGCAGCCTCCCAGGGGATGTTTGGCAACATCTAGAGACATTTTCAGTTGTCACAACTGCAATGGGCTCAGGTAGCGGGTAGAGGTTAGGGATGCTGCTCAGCCTCCTTTGATGAACAGGATGCATTTTTCTCCTCCCCCCCAACCCCCAAATAATTATCCAGCTCAATATGTCAGTAGTACCAATTTGGGCTACTCTGAATGGTCCCCTTTAACTGTGGACCAATGTATCACCTCACTTTTTCTAGGCTTCTTCCAGGTGACAAATTTTTGTCACTTGCATTCGTGTTGTGACTTAATACAGACACTATCATCAAAACTACTAGTTAAATTAGTAATTTATGTTTAGTTCTCACAGAAGTTGCTTGGGCGGGGAAGCCGGTTTGGCTCAGTGGGTTGAGTGCTCGCCTTAGAGCCCTGGGGTCTGAGGATCAAATCCCGGCCCCAGCCCATGTGGACCCGTGTGCTGAACTGGGGCAAGCTTCCCATGTGGGAGGCCCCTGGCTTGTTTCCCGCCCTGCTTGGCCCCGAGCCCACCTTTGTGGAATGAAACTATGTTGAAAACTGATGATGTACAACTATGGAGACTGCTCTGGACCCTCCCCCTTCTCTCTATCAAAACAATAAAATAAATCTTAAAAAAAAAAAAAAGAAGTCATATGGGCCCTATGTATACATTGCTGTCCCTACTTTACAGATGAGAAAGAGACATACAAAGAAACAGTTTGCACAATACTGCACAGACAGCAGACACCAGAACTGTAGCTTGGTGTTTGTAGTTTGGTAGTCGGGTCCACCTGACTTCAGAACCTGCGCTCACACTCTCTACTGCCGAGAGGTCATGGGATTTCCCACAGCCCCGAATCCCTACCCCATGTATTTTTCTGGAAATTCTGGGGCCTTTATGGAAGGAACATTGACCCTGAGTGGTGAGCACACAAGCAACATATACAGGATGTATTGCAGAAATGTACATTTGAAACCTATATAGTTTTACTAACCAAGGTCACCCCAGTAAACTTAATAAAGATTAAGAAGTGGTTAAAATGGTAAATTTTACCTTATGCATTTGTACCACTATTTTAAAAATTGGCCCTTATACAAAAGAAGAAGTCTAGGCAGGAAAAAAGAGAAAAAGAGAAAACCTCCACGGAGTTGAGCTAAAAGACATGAAGGGTAGAGAATGAAAATGAAACAGATCTTTCTGGAAGTCTCCGAGTCTTGTCTGATATTCCCTAAGTCCTTTGTTATACTTCCTCCTCCTCTGCCTTCTTGCTGGAACTTTCTGCATCATTCCAGGAGGTGCATTCACATGTTAGTCTATAGGAATGGAGCCCCACCCAGAAGATACACAATGACTTTGTGGCTGTATCTGATTTTCCTTGTGGGGTCAGCTATTGTGAAACCCTCCAGCCTGGCCCCCTCAGAACTTAGCTGGTCATCGATGGTGGGAAGCACTATGCCAGCCTCCTTTTTCTGATTCTCCACCACCCACACTCCCTCCCTTAGCAGATCTGTCCACTCTTCCACAGGATCCTGGCCCTAACTTCCTTTTTCCCAAGTGGTTTTCCAAGCTCCATTCTTGGACAGGTGGAACTGCATTTACCTGTCACCCAGATGGCAAGGTGATCACTGGGCTCTGAGGCCCAGAAAGGAGCCACTGTCTGGTAGTACACACAGCTGTAGTTCCCAGTGTCACTGACGGTCACATTCGGAAGGGAAAAGTTTGTCTCCTTTCCTGCTGGGCCCTGGATCTGTACGGGTGCTGAAGTTCCTTCCTTCAGTAGAGCAAACATCAGAGACCCAGTCTGATGCACTGACCTCTGGCACTGCAGGGTCACCTTTTCTCCTGCAGTCACCTTTCCCCTTCGGTGGGCTTGGAGGGAAGGCTTAGGGACTTGTCCTGTAAGAGAAGGAAGGCTGTGGTTGTGGGGAGAAGCCTTGGGTCCCCCCTCAGCCCTGTTCTCCTGGCAGGGTTCTCAGGGAGCCTGGGAAGTGACTGACAGCTGACCTCACCCTCTTTGTGCTCTGACTGTAGGAAGATTTCAGGTCTACCCAGCCCTGGATGAAGCCAAGGCCATCAACTCTGTTCCTGTCTTTCTCTACCCACCCCCACCCCCGCCCCCTCCACAGCTCCACTGGAGATGAGAGGCCCAGGGGCCTCTCCTCCCTCCTCCCTGTCCTAGGAAGGTCCTTTGTCATTGTGAGCACGCTGTCCTCACCTGTCACCAGTAGTAGAAGGACATCACTGAGCGGTGATCTGATATCAGGTCTATTTCTTCTGTAGTATTCACAGGTGTACTCTCCAGCATTCCCGGCTTTTAGATCAGCGAGGTGAAATTCAGCCAGGCCCTCTGGGGAATCAGGAGACGGCTTGGACTCATCAGAAAAGTTATTCTTTTGGAGAGCGAAGTTTATATTCCTGGTAGGAGCTGAGCATCTCAGCATCACATTACTGTTAGGAGGAAGCACCCAGCTGGGCCAGGCACTGATGGAGGGCCTGGGAAGTGACTCTGGAAGGAAAGAGAATTCAGGGCTGGATTTGATTCGCTCACCTGCTCTTGGGAAGCTCATTTAAAGAAGGGAAAAAGGAAAATGGGGCCTTTGGGGGCGAAGGATGAAGGGGGGTTTTGTTGAAGAAATACTCACTATCTCTTATGCCTCTTTCACCAGCACACAGCCCTGCAAAGGAATTGTCCATGAGACAGGAGTTCCTGCCTGGAGCTCACGTCATCACCTCTCCCTGATCCCTGAGGGGCCATCCCAGGGGCGCTTGCAGAGGTCAGACCCTCCTCCTCATCATGTTCCCCAGCAGTCCCAGCCCCACCCCTAGAACACATCAGTGTCTGTTTGCAGCTTATGTTAGTTTCCTAGGGCTACTGTAGCAAATTACCACATACTGCATGGCTTATAACAACATAAACATATTATTATGCAATTCTGTAGGTCTGACTGGTTAAATTCAAGGTGTGAGCAGGACTGGTCCTTTCTGAAGACTCTAGGAGGGAATCCACTCCCGCTTCTAGAGGCGCCCCCAGCCCTTGGCTTGTGGCCTCTTCCTTCCTCTTTAAAACCAGCAATAGGTGGTCGAGTCTGACCTCTTCCTCTTTCTCTCTTTACTTCTTTAAGGGCCCTTGTGACTGCAATGGGACAAACCAGCTAATTGAGGATTATCTCCCTATTAGCAATGATTAGCAATGTTAGTTCCATCTGTCACCTCATGTGAAGGAACATATTCACAGCTTCTGGAAGTCGGGAGATGGACACCTCAGGAGTCCTACCGCAACCTCTACCATTTCTCATATTGTCCCATGTCATGCCATCCCAGGTTGCTCTCCCCTCACAGTGCCCCCAGGAGGTTGGATGGCCCTGCCATTTGCCCCCAAACCTACCCATTTCCCCCCCCCATCATCCACCCTTCATCCATCTTTTTTGTTTAATTGTTAAATCTACTGGGGTGACATTGGTTGATAACAGTTGTGTCCAGGTGTACACTTCTACATTGCCCTGTCTACCCAGAATCCGCTCTCTTTCCATCTATAGTTGATGCCCCTTTACCCATCTTACTCTTCTACCACATCCTAGATTTCATGGTGGAGGACAGAACAAATAATGTCAATGGACTTGACTTCTGATGGTTCCTATCACCTTTAGCATGTCACCCAGGTGTCTCCTGAGTGTTACAACATTGTAGAGGGCATAGGATCCATCCCTTCCCCTAGTGCCATGGTTTCTAGAGTGCGAGAGACACCAATGGGGACCAAAACAGCAGCTGGCTGGAAAGAAACACTTAGATTTTAACAACACCTGTTATTCCCGATGCTCTTGGGAAATTCATAAGATATTTGGAGTCTCTAGAATTTAAGCCCTGAAGGGCAGAGAGTGCATCCTCAGCACTTAGGACAGGGCCTAGATATTGGCAAATGCTCAATAAATACATGTTGATGGATGGAGTTAAAGCCTTATGTAAAGAGAGTCATTTGCAAAGATTTTTGAAGCTTCAGAATTAATGATTTCTTGAATTTCCCTCTCAGCACAGCACCATAACCATCCACATGAACTGAGGGTGGGGGAGAAGTAGGGAGGCCCCAACCCTGTGATAAGGGACATCCAGCTGCAGAAAACTTCATTTCTTCACCCGAGATATGTCTTTTTTCCTTTTAAATTTTCCAAGTGATATATAGTTAACATACCATATTATATTTATTTCAGATGTACACCATAATTATTCAACATTTAGGTACTTCAAGAAGTGATCCCCCTAAGTCCAGTAGCAACCATCTGACACTGTACTGTGCTGTCACAATAGTAGTGACTACATATTGCCTATGCTGTACCTTACATCCCTGGGAGTTATTTATTTCATACTGGAAATTTGTACCACTATTGCCCTTGGTATTTCCACTCCTTTTAAAATTTTTCAATTACAGTTAACATTCAATGTTATTTCATATTAATTTCAAGTATACAGGATAGTGGTTAAACATTTTTATAATTAAGGAAGGGATCCCCAACTAGTCTAGTATTCAGCTGACACTCTACATCACTATTACCATATTTTTAATCTATTTCTTGCATGCTCTCATGTCTCTTAGAAACAAGACTGTGGGGAAATGTGGCTCAGTGTCTCCAGTCAGGCAGCACCTGTTATTAGAACTTAATTGCATTATTTTCCCCTTAACTATGTACTAACAACTATCTCCTATTTTTGATGAGGGATACTGATTTTCCATTAATAAAAGTGTTTTTAAAATCTTTAAAATTAGACCTGAGTAGGGAAGCTGGGATGGCTCAGCAGATTAGGCGCTTGCTTTGCAGCCCCTGGGACCAAGGATCAAGTCCTGGCCCGGGCCCATGTGAACCTATATGCTGAACTGGGGTGTACTTCCCATGCAGGAGGTCCCCTGTTTGGTTCTCACCCCCCAGTTTGATCCCTGGCTTGAGGGGGCATGCATTCCATGTGGGAGGCCCTCAGCCTGGTTCCCATCCTGCACGGCCTCCGCCCACCTGTGTGGAATGAAACCATTTTGAAAACTGATGATGTACAACTATGGAGACTGCTCTGGGCCCTCCCCCTTCTCTCTGTCTCTGTCTCTGTCAAAAACAATAAAATAAATCATAAAAAAAAAAAAAGAAAACAGACTTGAGTATAAAGACAATAAAAAAACCAAACCCAAGGCAATTTGAAGAATATTACATAGGAAAGAATACAGGTGTCACATACGTATGGGAATGTATCATTGAGAAATTCAGGAGTAACTACATTTGAAAAATAGAGGAAAATGTGTGTAAAGCACCCAACACATTCTTCATAGGTAATATGTATTCAGGAAATAGAAGTTTTGTTTCATTTCATTTCATTTCTTTTCTTTTCTTTTCTTTCTTTAAATTGTTAAATTTTTTGAGGTGATATTGGTTGGTAAATATTACATAGGTTCAGGTGTACAATTCTGCATTACATCATTTATGCATTGCATTATGTGTTCACCACCCAGAGTCAGCTCTTTTTCCATCATCATATATTTCATGTGCCCTCCCTACTCCCCCCACCCCCACCTACTCCCCCCCCACCTTCTCCTTTACCCTCAGGTAACCCCAAACTATTTTTTTTTTAAAGATATTATTTTATTTATTTATTTATTTATTTATTTATTGTTTTTGACA
>PVKE010036421.1:0-16418 GCA_004027555.1 Craseonycteris thonglongyai | reverse complement strand
GTCTTGTCTGGGAGTTGTGAAGTACCGCTGGTTTCTGTTCCAGTTTTGCTTATTAACTTTTATGCATTTGAGTATTTTTAATAACCTGAAATATCTTCATTTTATTCATTTAAGATGCATATTTATTTATTTATTTTATTGTTTTGACAGAGAGAGAGAGAGAGAGAGATACAGAGACAGAGAGAGAACTGAACTGGGGGTACTCCCCAGTTCAGCACATGGGTCCACACGGGCCAGGGCAGGGATTTGATCCTCAGTCCCCAGCACTGCAAAGTGAGCTCTTAACCCACTGAGCCATCCCGGCTTCCCCTAAGATGCATTTTAAATAAAGTCCTACTGGAAATAAGAGACTCCATTAAGCTGAAATATTCATTTCTATGATAAATCTATGTAACAAGATTTCTACCCACTTTCCTGATATAAAATTCCATGGAGAATTCACTTAATATCCTTGAGTGCATATTAGAACTACAGCAGGGCAAGAGAGTACAAGGACAGTCTTGGGCTACTTGGTCTTCAAGGTCATTTCTTGTAGTGACGTAGTAAGACTCAAAACACTTTTACTCAGTAAACAAATCAATGAAATAATATGTATATATATGTGTACACACACACACACACACACACACACACACACACACACACACAGACTACCTGCCCTGACAACCTGGACAACTACTAGCTCGGCGACTTTAGCAAAGTTACTTCTGGATTTGGGTTTCTTTATCTATAAAATATATTTGATAATAGTTCCCACTGTATAGTGTTATTGTGGAGATTCAGCGAAATAACACACAGAATGCGCTTAGCACAGCACCTGGCACTTAGAGAGTGGTCAATAGGGTTAGTTATTTTTAATACATTCTATCAGTTCACTGAAAGTGAAATATCAGCTCTTTGAGCCAGACCCTGTTAGTGGTAGACTACAAATAAACTGACTTTGTACAAACATCACATAGCACCATACCTGATGGAAGCTTTTAGAAAGTGTTGTTATGCGGGGTGCTGGGATGGCTCAGTAGATTAAGCGCCTGTCTTGCAGCCCCTCAAGGATCAAGTCCTGCCCCAGCCCGTGTGTACCCATATGCTGAATTGGGGTGTGCTTCCCATGTGGGAGGCTCCCAGTTTGGTTCCCACCAGGGTAAACTTCCCACGTGGGAAGCCCCCCAGTTTGGCTCCTGCCCAGAGTGTGCTTCCCATGCAGGAGGTCCACAGCCCAGTTCCCATCCTGCATGGCCCTGTGCCCACCTGTGTGAAATAAAACTATGTCAAAAACTGATGCTGTACAACTATGGAGACTACTCTGGGCCCTCCCCCTTCTTTATGTCTGCCTCTGTCTCTCTCTCTGTTAAAACAATAAAATAAATCTTTAAAAAAAAAGTGTTGTTATAGAATCATACTATTCAAGACTGTTCTTCCCAAGGAAAGGTACTATGGTATGATCTTGCTTCCTATTAACTCGCCTGTCTTTTTGACTGACATCCCTTTTGCCCTGCTATTGCCCTCCCAATACCCACCCAGGGATACTAAGCGAATTCCCCAAAGATTTGTATGTTAGAAAAGGGAGTAGAAATTTCATTACATCATCTTCTGCTCTTAAGAGAAGTAAATTTTTCTCCCAATGTTTTCTTAGTGAGTAGTAACAAATAGGAAATTGACACAACTGAAGACTGCCTATCCTGTGGGCACCCAGATCATAACTTACAGTCCGAGGCATCAATTCAAAGCAGCAGGAACACTTTGGTAATTATGAAACCTTCTGAAAATGAAATAGGCAATTAGTGGATTTCCATCTTATTTTTGAATTTTCATGGGAAACTCAAGTGTATTCAATTCTTTCACTTGCAATTATAGGGCTAATTAACAGAACTGTTGGTGCTCTGTGTATGATAATGACACTTAGTTACTGGCTGGAAAACCAATAAAGAATTGTAAATGAAATTAAATTCAATATGAAAATAAGCCACATTGAAGAAGGGGCACACAGAAGTGCTGGCAACTTAAATATTAAATAGTTACACACAATATGTTTATAGTTGCCTAGACCTTTATGTGTTAAGTACCATTGTTCACTGGGACAGTTATTTATAGACTGACAAATATTAAACTTTCACAAATCTAAATTATGGCTGACATTTATTTTCTGAAAAAGTTCTAGATTATTTTCCAGAACTTATACAACGTTAAATCATTCAACCACGTTTTATTGAGATAGGTGCTTAGAATCCATAGATGAGGAAAATAAAGTCTAGGTCTCTGATATCAAAATTGAGTTTAAAAAAAAAAAAAAAAGCAGATATGCCAAATTATAATTGCTCAGATTCTCTACCAGAATATTCCTTCCGCCTTCCTGCTCCGACCTCCTCGTTCTAACCTCTCTCCTATGAGAACAAGTGACTCCCTGGAACCTCCTTGAGAAGCAGCTGTTTTCTCTCCTAAAAGCATAGTACCATCAAGTATAGAGAAATTCAGCTGGTGCCTTAATTGTCACTACATATTCCCCTTCTCTCCTCCATGCAAAAACCCAGTTTTAAATTTCCTGTCCTCAGATTATACCTACTATCCTTCCTTGTCACAATCAACTATCGCAATTAAGGACCACTGTCCCTCAATTCTTGACAATTGTGGCTCCTGGGTTCCTGTAAATGTCTTTACTGCTATTGAAATTCTTTGTAATATCAAAACCCACAAAAGCCAACTTCCCAATACTCTGACTTCTCACACCCTTAACCTCTTCATATCTAATAATATTATGATCTTTTTACCATCTTACCTCAGCCTTTACTCTTCAGCCATACTCTGTCTTATTATCAATAAACACAACCAATCCATAATCTCAATTTCCATTTTCCCATCCTATGACCATCATCTTTTACCATTCCAACTCACTCTTTTAGTACCACCACAATTATTCAACCCCTCTAGGACCAACAACTGGTTGATCCAATCATTATTTTACTTACGTCCTCACTTCTATTATTACTTAGCTTAAAATGCATGATCCATTATTATAATAATTGCAATAATATACTCTCAACTACTGACACTCTTGATTCACTTGCTGAGTTTTTGAAAACACATCTGTGAATATATCCAATTCTCTACCCGTAAAGCTGAGAGCAAAAAGCTGCTTTCTACATCATCCTTTTCAAACCAATGGCTACCCCACCTTTCCAGTTGGTCAAGTCCAATTATGTGGCGTCATCTTTGACTCCTATCTTTCTCTCACACTCACCCTTCCAGTTCATGAGCAAATCCTGTTGACTCTCTAAAACATATCCAGCATTTAACCACTTCTCAGCACTTGAACTGCTGTCTTCTACGGATTAATGGGTTCCTCATTCCTACATTGCTCCACTCTGGTATTTTCAACACATCATCCTACCACTCTCTTTCTTGCTCACTGTCTACTAACCGTACTAACCTTTCTGATTTTCTTAGAATTATCCAGACACAAGTCAGGACCTTTGCACTGATTTTTCCCTCTGCCTGAAATGCCCTTTCCCATGGTCAGGGCTCACACCTCAAATTGAATGGTATATATATTGTAAAAATAAAAAAAAAAGGAACCCAAAAAAATGTTTAGAAAAAAGGCAGCAAGAACATAAGGATAGTTAATTTATCTAGGAGGAGTGAAAAGTAAAACCAAGAGAATCAAACATGGGGTGAGAAGCTATGAAAAAAGATCCAGGAATGAGAATGTCCTGTGTACCCCTGTAAGGATCTCTATAATTGGGAGGCCTATAATTAAAAATATAGATGGATCCAGCAGAACATAATCACATAGCAAAATGATACTTTGAAACATTGCATTTGTTTTTACGTATTTCACAGGTTGGAAACTATATGGAAAACTAATGCTGTCAACTATGGAGACTGCTCTGGGCCCTCCCCCCTTCTCTCTGTCTCTCTCTCTGTAAAAAAACAATAAAAATAAACCTTAAAAAAAAAGAGTTTCACAGGTTGTTTGTTGTTGGTTGGTTTGCTTCTTTGTTTGTTTGTACAAAACAGTGTTGAGGAGGAGCTCAGATCTAAAGAATACATATAATACCAAATTGATACCTAAGAATAACGATTATTTCATTTTTCTTGCCAACCCAATAGTTAGTAAAAGATATCGGTTTCCTTTCCATTTCCCTCATAGTTAAATAATATGAACAACTTTAACTCTTCAAAATAAGCATTTCTACCTCAAACAGTTCTGCTGAATAAAAATATTCTAGATTCATGCTTTTCTTTCCACAGCTATTTGAAAAGTTGGGACAGAGAACAAAATTTCATAACCTCAGAGAGTTATACAATTAGAAAATATTTGAGTGCCCACTGTGTGAAAACTGTTCTACTAAGTTAGAAAAGGGAACAAACAAAAAAAAAATAAAAAGAAAAGGATATGCCAATTTTACAAATGGACTCTGCACTCAAAGCATATTACAAAACAAAACTATACAGACATTTCTAATAAAAATGTAGAAAATGGCATATTCATAGAGACATATACAGGATACTAATTGATTATAAAACTTAAGAGGAAGAGAACTATTTTTTTTGGCTAGTGGAATTAGAGAAGACTTGAAGTAGGGAGCTATTTCGAAGCTATTAGAAAGTCCTGCTTATAAATTTCAGCAAAGTGTAACATAACAACTTTAGTAAAGAACCACTGCCCACCCAAAGTCACTACAACTTGTGTTGTAGAAAATGTATTTAGAAATAATAAAATGAAATGCAGGTAGGATGAGACACTGAAGTGTTAACTTGCATAATTATCAAAGCACTACTATGAAACACATTTCTTATATTAGCAGGTCACTGAAAAGGAATCTAGCACCAGGCCGCTGGCAGTAGTCCAGCCTAGGATCAAACAACACCCTTGCTGAAGTAGCTACTAAAAGCCAAGGACAGACCCAAGATCCCGACCCAGCACTGGGAGCTTTTAAAACCGTGAGGGCTGTGCCTGAACTCGCTGGCGCCCGCACTTTGGGCCTTTTCCTGGCCTGAAGGTAAGGCTGCATCTTCAGAGAAGATAACTCTTTGTTTTCTTCATGGGAAAGCTAGGTTATGCAATGAAAATCACCTCAAAATGTCAAAGTGCTTATGCAAGTTAAATACAAAGTATAAAAACAAAAAAGTAGACTAAGCAAATCTTTACCTACCTGAGCATTTGAGTGAAATCTTTGGAACTGTGAGGAAAGCTATGCTTTGGTTTTCCCTCACATTCTTTTTGTGCTAGTCAAGCCTTACTAGACCAAACATCTGAGTTATACTTTGTTTTGAGACTGCAATAGTATAGAAATAATGCTGGACTTATAGTAAGGGGTTATGAGTTCAAATGTCATTTGTTACTAATCAGACAAATCATTGACTTTCATGCTCCTTAGTCCTCTTATTATTCAACATGGGGGAGATTCACCCAGCAGTTTCTGTGGCCCAGCATGTTCTATCATTTGGGGGGTATCAAAAGATTATACCCAGAGTGTTCTGGAATAACAGCCAGCACCATTGTATGTGAAATCAATAGGAACTGAACTCAATAATCACCTATGCATCCTCTAGAGTATGATAAAAGAAAGAAAAATATGAATAGGGATATTAAAAATGAAGGAATGATTAACAGAAACCTCTGACCAAAGTGTAGGAAAAGCTGGTTTAAGGAAGGACAGGGAAACAAGGGAAAAGATCATGACTCTGTGTTGGTCAGAACACAGTGTGTCCAAGGTTTGGTTTATTTTCCAGGACAGAAGCCAGCATGTGTTTGGGAACAATAAGTTAATACAATACAACAGAAAGCACATTGGGGAGATCTTAGTATAATATAAAGCAGCATGAATAAGGAAGTTGTTTAGAATTAGGAAAATATGGGCCCTGAAACAATGTGACAAGGGAGGATACCCTGTGTGAACCAGACATTTCAGTTTAGTAAGCTGAAATCTCACCAAACTGGAAAAGTCGATGAATAGCTGTGATTAAACAATGAAGTTAGATCTTAAATTTAGGAAGTGTATTAACAAATTTGATCAAATGTCAGACTAGAAATACTACATCATCCTCTGATTCGTGTGGTGAAACAGTAGTGAGGACATCGATATCTTACTCATAACCAGCTTTTTCTTAGATCAGTAACAATCTTAGGCAATCTTAGGGCGTCTGTGAGCGCCACCAGTTGCACCCAAAAACAAGAGACTGCCCCATGGAAGAGAAGAGTCAAATAAAAAAAAAGATGGACCTTAGTGAGCGGCACACAACCACCCACATGCAGGCTTATTTTCCATAAAGTGCTGTTGAGTCCCAGTAATCAGAATTTTCCATAGAAAGGAACAGAGGAAGGGCCACTGACCTTACAGGGCTTTCTGTTTGTTTTTTATTAGCATTAGACAGAAAGCTGAGCGCTACTACTAGTTCTTTAATGAATATTCAAACATTGTTAAGTGGGGCTTTCACAAGCCAGTTCTAATGTCAAAGTGGTCAGCCAGCAAAAGCATTCATCGCCTTGAAAGTATATTTATTCTTTCAAAGTAATGAACACCAAGTTTATATATTGTAAAGGCAAACCTACACAACCATCACAAAAAAACAACAGATTTTTAAACAGATTCAACTGTTCAGAGGCATTTGCATCTGTTGACTGAGTATTAGCAAAATATGGATTTCTTCCAGAAGAATGACTTACGGAAAGCAAGTTCTATTCACATCATATGCAGGAAATCATAGCACTCAGATTAAAGATGAAAAAGGAACTGCTCTCGCAAACTGATGTATGCAAAGTAGGATACATGGGCCCTAACTGTTTAAAATAAAAATATTCCCTCTACGCAGCTATTCAGAGAGGCACTTCCTTCAATTTAACATAAGCAGTATCAGAATAAGGGAAAGAAAATAGTGTTTCCTATGCAGCTCAGTTATTTAGCAACCTCTCCAGCTTTTTTCTTTTCTTATGGTAAATGACTTTGTTTTGACTTAACTTTCTAGACCCTGCAAACTATTTGGAAGAATTCTGAGAGCAACCCTTGCCTTTGGGAACTCTCTTGGATTCGATTCTAGATGAAGATTTAAATGTCAGACATTCCTTGTGTACAATGTGAAGTCAATGATTAGCAGATAAGACTTATATCTGTTTCCCAAATAAAATAAAATTATTTGAACTGTTTTCTAAATTCTTAACATGTGTCACAGAAGTAGGTCTGCTTCTGAAACATGCTTACATCAAATAAAGATCATTTCAAAACCACCTCCAAATACAAAATGAATAGCCAATGAAGAATTGGGGTGATAAACAGACCTCACCTCCAGTCTCGGCTCAGCTACTGTATGATCAAGTGCAAATTCTTTAACTTCTGTCAGCCTCAATTTCTCCATGTAAAATGGGCCTTATACCTACGTGACAGGCCTGCTGTAGGGACAGAAAATAATATGTGTAATATACCTGGCACAAGTATATGTACCTAAAAATAATTGCTAGTAATTCTATTAGGAATATCTATCGGTTTATGGGCTAATGATGAAAATATTTTTACATGTAAAATTGTCTCCAGCTCAAATGCTAAGACAATTATTTCTGTCTTAGTTAGCACATCTCCATGTTAATTTGCTACACCTCCTATAATTCCTCTTTCTTAAGAGTATAATTAGAAAGGCAAACTTAACTATGATTTCTTCTCAGTCATCTTCAAGGATTTTACTGTTAAGAACACTCCTAATCAGTCTCGTTTCCCTAATTAACCAGAAAATAAAAATACTAATTTTACAAAAACACTAGATACCCTCTTCAAATACTGAATACAACAACAACAATGACAGTCACGAGGACTAAAGATGGGTATTTAAGAGAAAAGAGAGATACAAAACTGTTACACAAATGTATGTCTCAGATGTCCCAACAAGAAATAATAAATCAAATGAAGAACATTTTAGTGTAGCGGAAATGGTACTACTGAAACACACCCAAGTTTATGGACCTTTTGATAATCGATGCATAAGTATAAATGAAAACCGAGCTCTAGAGGCTATTTTAGGGATCATATAGCTTATTCATTTATGCTGAGAGTCCTTTCTTTTTTTCAGTTTCAGCTTTTCTTTCCAATCCCCAAATCAAATATAAGATTTAGGCCACTAGACATATATTTACAAAATTATTGCTCAGATTAGTTGACTATAATAAGAAAGTCTTTTAAATTTATGCTGTTTCAAAAAAGGTGAGAAAACACATTACAAAAAAAACCCCATACAAACTCCTAGCTATAAAATACAGGGACCAGGAGAAGTAATGCCCCTTTTTTTATGAGCTGGTACTCTATAGTCTATACTAAACATCTTATTACAAAATTCTGTAACATAACAATAGCAAACTCAAGCACACTATTCCACTTTAAAAAGGGTGTTAGTTTTGCAAGACCCTATAGTTAAGTTATGGGGATGTGATGTACAGCATGGTGACTACAGTTCATAGCACTGTAATGTCTATTTGAAAGTTGCCAAGAGAAGAGAAATCTCCAATGTCTTTACCACAAGAAAAAAAAAAAATTTACACATTTAACATTAAAGACCAAGTTCTACTGTTGAATCTTAAGAGTTTTGGAAATGCAAGAAAGAAAATAATGCTAAAAGAAGACACACTGAACAAAATCCAGTAGCTACTTATTATCCACTGAATGCAAAATTATTTTTAAATGGAAATCTGTTTTTGTTCGGGTACTGACTCCTATCTGAAAAACATCTGTATTTTCTCAACATGTTTAAAAAATTTTTTACAGACAGAGGGGTGTTAATGTGCACCTTGAAAATGCGATCAGCATTTATTTCAGTCTTATATATGAAGAGCCCGAACAATTTATTCACTGGAAAAAACTCTTCATAAACGCTGGAAAATAGGCAAATTAGCAAAATAAACACATTATGTGCTAACCTGTAAGCCTAATATATATTTTTTAAGATTTTTATTGTTTTTTTGACAGAGAGCGAAACAGACAGAAAGACAGAGAGAGAAAGGGGAGGGCCCAGAGCAGTCTCCATAGTTGACATTAGTTTTCCATATAGTTTTACTCCACAGGTGGGCACAGGACTGCACAGGGCAGGAACTGGGCCGGGAGCCTCCAACATAGGCCCTGGCAAGAACTGAACTGGGGTCACACCCCAGCTCAGCATGTGGGTCCGCCTGGGCTGGAGCCAGAATTCGATCCTCGGTCTCCAGGGCTGCAAAGCGAGCTCTTAACCCATTGAGCCATCCCAGCTTCCTCTAAGCCTAATATTTAGGAATTAGGTTTCTGGTTTATAAAAAGATGAATATCCCTGTAAATTACTTTCATTTCATTTCTATTTAACGTATCTCAGACTCCAAATTGATAAGAGTATATGCAAGAATTTTAAAGTTATAATTCAGTACTCTAGTTTTTAATCCACTTTATAACATTCTTCTCCTAAATTCCATCTGGCACATAAAATCATTCTCTCATGTGAATGAAATTAATTTGGTGTTGGTAATGTTCTGATAATTCTTTCACCTCTTGAAAAACTTAGTAACATTCTGTGATACCCCTATAATAGAACCAGGAATTCCTAATTCACAGAGTAGGCAGAAAAAATGGCTCCTAAAAGATATTCATATCAAGTTCCTGAAATTTATAAGTGTTGCCTTATTTGGATAAAGGGTCTTTGCAGATGTCCTAAGCATTTGGAGATGAGATCATCCTGGATTATCTGGTTGGGCCCTGTCTTAGTCATTAGTCAGGGTTTTCCAGTAAGCTAGAACCAATAGGATGGCAAACCCCCAATCTATACTGCAGGCTGAAGATTGAATGCAGTCCTGAATCTCAAATGTGTAGGGCAGGCCAGAAGCTTTTTAAAACTCAGGCAGGTTTTTTATATTACAGACTTGAGTCAGAATTCATTCTTTTGGAATCCTCAACTTTTGCTTTTGAGGCTTTTAACAAATTGCAGGAGTCCCACCCATATTATTGAGGATAATCTTAAAGTCAACTGACTGTAAATGCTAATCACATCTACAAAATACCTGTACAGAAACATCTAGACTAGCATTTGAGAGGACAGCAAAGCATCATAGCCTATCCAGGTTGATACATACAATTAACCAAGTGTCCTTAAAAGAGACACACAGAAAGAACAGATATAGAAAGGCCACAGAAGATAAAGCAGAGAGATGTGGCCACAAGCCAAGGAAGATGGCAACAACCAAAGCTAGAAGAGGCAAAGAACTAATTCTCCCCTAGGACCCCAGAGGGAGTGCAGCCCGATCCATGCCCTGATCCTGGGCCTCCAGAACTACGTGAGAGCAAGTTTCTGTTGTTTGAAGGCACCCAATTTGTGGACTGTATTATGACAGCTACAGAAAACTAATGCAGCAACTATAAATAGATAATTAACATCTACCTCATCTCAGACAATTACTTTTAGCCCATTGATCTAAACTTCTCATACTATATTATGATATGATGATACGACTTTTGTCATTACATGTCCATTTTTTCATCTACCCACACCTAAAGGGTAATTAGCCACTGAACCATCTTTAAAGCAGTGAGCATCTTCTATCTAGATTTGATAATAAAGACTAGTTTTATCAACAAATACAAATGGTTAAATATAGTGTTAGTAAGAAAAGAAAAACATCAGAAAATGAGGATTTTTATCTTGGGTCATGATAGGAGGTAGAATAGAAGAAATATAAACAAGAGCTATTTTAAAGGAAGATCCACAATGATTTAGTTGCCTGCTACATTAATAAAGGGAAATTATGAATTGAATATGACCACATCTTTGGAATTGGGTGATTACAAAGGTACATCTGACAAGGCAGCTGAGCAGAGATGCTGTGTGTGTGTGTGCATGCTGACGAAGGCAGAATAAGGGGATGGTTGGGAGAGGGGATAAGTAAAAAAGGAAGCAAGCAATTAATTTGAGGGGTTGGATAAACATCTTGGTATGAATATTTTCATCAACAGAGAGTTAATGCTAAAGAAAATACAAAGAGAAAACAAGCCAAGAATCACAGAGGATTCCACCACTAGTCTTTTTATATATTTAAATTAAAAGGCATTGTCAATCAACAAATGCCAAAGTTTAATGGGATTTTTTGCCATCAGCTCTGAAAATGAATAAAAAAGCTAGAAATAGTAATATTATTGAGCTATGTTGTTAATGACAGAAATTAAGATTATGTGATTATTGATAACATTTTCCTTCTAAATGCAGCACATCATATTTTCTGTATGTTTTTACTCAGCCACCCAAAGAAAAATACTTTAACTTCAGCAAACAATGATACGAGTAAGAACAATTATTATTTAATTGCCATGCTTCTTAATCATAATTGAGGAAGTTGTTTAGTAGTAATTTATGACACATTCTGTCATAAGCACAAAATATTTTTTTATAAACAGCTCCAGAAATAACATCATTTTATATCAAGAAGTCTAAGAATTTAGCTTCCTATAATTTTAGGTAGTTTCCTTTAAAGTAAATACTAACAGCACACACACATATAGTACTTCCATGTAGTAGGCATTATTCTACACCCTTTTTGTATATTGACTCATGTGGTCCTCTTAACAAACTTATCAAGCAGATACTACTATTCCTATTTATATATAGGTGAGGACACTGAGTCACATGCAGTTAAGAATCTTGCCCAAGACCACACAGCTAGTAGGGTTTAAGCAGGATTTTACCCATGATCCAAAGCATTAAGCTATATGCTATACCACTTTATGTAACACTTACTATAAGAGGCTGATACGTTAGTAGACTGTGATAGGTACGTAAACTTAGGTTTTGTTTTGTTATGTTTTTTATCAAAGTGAGAACCAGCTGTAAAATAAAAAGCTCAATTATGAAAGTCAAGCTTCTATTTATCCTTTGCTCTTAAACTGAGATCGGTAAAGATTCATCTTTGGTTCCTTTTGAAATTGCTTTTCTTTCAAAGGAAAATTTGAAATTTCATTTTTTCTTATCCAGTGCTTCAACTCAACTCTATCAAAGATCTTTAAGCAAAAGAAAAGAAAAACCACAATAAATGAAATGCTGTCATTTTAACAAAAGGACAGCACATGTCAAATCAAACTGAACACAGAGCTGTCAAATGAATTGCTCAAGTTTCTTAGTTTTTTTTCCCCTTAACTTTTGTTTCTGATGAACCAGAACTTTCTTTAACCAGCTGAGTCAGAGTTTGTTTAAGGGCCAAATCAATGTCATCAGACACTTTCTGGGTCAATGAATTGCATCCAACCCAGCAAAGTTCCATGTGCAGAGGATAGAAATTACAGTATGAGGTTTTCAAGGCATGTCACACAAACCTCAATCCTTAGACAGGGCATTAGAAGCACTTCCCTCTTCTACCATGGACCATCTTAATAAACCCAATTCCAAAGAACATTAATACTCCTGAGCTCAAAAGGAGAAAAAAAAACATCCACATCAACTCTTATCACTCTTACAAATCTTTCTAACAGCATCATATTTATCATGTCATTTCTTGGGGCTGGTGACCATTTGCCACAATGACAGCTCTGCAGGGAAGGGGCAAAAGTGCTGCAGCCATCGCCCTCAATGAGCTCAGACACTGAATACATCATCTTGTCAAAATGCCGGGGCACCCTGCTTGGCAAACTGGGTCCAGTCCCACCACAGTGCTCTGGCTGCTGCTATGCTGCCAGTGTCCTGTTCGCACTGTCCTCTGGGATGTGCAGGGACATATAGATACTGCTAAGGTACCTGTTTCTTCTCATTTTCTCATTCTCATATTCTGCCCTTAAAGACATTATTTATTGATTCCATGAAAAAATAGTACCACAGCTCAAGTAAAGAACAGATCAAGAACCTCTCATGTCTCTTCTAGAATTTCACCAGTACTCAAAAGCCAAAGACTTAAGATGTTTTCTGGTAGTTCCCAACTCTTCTTTCTAAACCTATTAGTGAAAACCTCAGCTTACAAGGAGAAATCTATATTCTGTGGTAATAACATATATTTAGACACTACAGCCATATGTCATTAACTATAGAATGGAAACCAAGATCTTTATAAGTCTTGTAGACTGCCATATCCATAGCTAAAAATGATCATTTTGGCAAGGAGCAAATATTAAAACCTACTGGGAGAGAAAAGGGCATGTCAAAAATGAACAATTGCTTGTCAAATAGTACTATGCAACTTACATGAAAAACAATCATTGAAGGTCTGCTCAAGATGGGGGGGCAGAGTGCAGGCTGCATTTCACTTTCTAGTGAGAGATCCCTACAAATGACAATACATGGACCCTCTTTCTCCCCCACCCCACCCCCACCCCACCTCAGGCAGACAGTCCCAACAAGGAGAAAAGAAGTGACAGTAGATCAGAATAGCTGGGTAGCCCTCCACCTGTGCATACACTCCTGGAGTGAGAAGGACACACCATGCCTCCCACCCACATCTCCAGACCCCACCTACCCTCTTGAAACAGTCAGCACACCCGGTGGCTGACTGCATTCAGTGAGATCAGAAAGCCCCCACACCTAAAAGACAAACTGCTAGTCTACTCATCTCAGCTTTGTAGCCCAAGGAAGAGCTCACATGATCCCTGAAGTCTGGCTGCAATAAAATGCTTCAGCAGTCACCTGTTATTAACAGCTAGTATTTATTAATACTAAGTACTTCATTATTCTAACATTAAAATTTAACACTTATTGAGGGACAGGGGTGGTGTATGCACTAGATTTCCTTCCAAAAGCTTTGCATATATTAATCTTTTAAATCTCACAAAAATCTTGTGAGGTAGACACTATAATGGCCTTTGTTTTACATGTGAGGAAACTGAAGCATGGAAATGTGAAGTCATTAATAACATCCCTGGCCACTGGGGCTCTGGACCTCATACTCTTATGTACTTCGCTAGACTTTTTCTTGAGCTAACAGGGATTCTCAATTACAAAGGTGACACACAGAAATTTGAGGAGAGCCAATGCCATGAAAAACAAGTAATAAATATTAATATATATGGATACAAAGTTAACAGAACCACTCAAGAATCTAGATAATTAATATCATCAGGGAAATAAGAGGCTATAATATCCATGACAAAGAATCCATTCGTTTCCAGAGAAATGACAAAAATGATCATTAACATTTAAATCTCAATAGATGAGCTGAATATGAGAACAGGCACAGCTGAAGAACAAACTAGAAGAATGAGCCAAGGCATTCTCATAGATGCAGTTAAAAATACAAAGACATAGCAAGGATGAAAGAAAAGTCAAAGAATGTGGAGGGCTGATTCCAGGGTTTGACAGTAGGCTTTCAGGAAAGAGACAAGAGAATAAAGCAAGAAAATGTGTAAATATAACTAAATGTCCCAAAACTAAGGAAAGTTTTAGGTTCTCAGATTTAGAATTCCCAATGAATGCTGGGTAAAAAGAGTAAAATACACAAATCATGATAAACTTCTCAGAGTTATTAACATTTATATTTCACTGCTTTTGGTCATCTAAAAGTTAATATAACTAAAACATATCTAAAGCTGAGCTCGCCTAATCTAAACAGACTCATTTTAATTTCCTAATTTCCATCATCATCAATATTAATATTCTTCCAATCACTCAGGCTCCAAATGCAGTGCCTTCTTTAACTTTTTCCTGATTGCTACTGACTGAAATAATTATGCCCTTGCAAACTTATATGTTGAGGCCCTAATCCCCAGCATAATGGTATTTAAAGGTGGAGTGTTTGGGAGGTAATTAAGGTTAAATGAGGTCATGAGGATGGGGCCCTCATGACAGCATTAGTGCTCTTCTAAGCACAGACCACAGGACTTGAGCTCTCTCTCTACCAGGTGAGGACACAATGAGAAGGCAGTTGTTTACAAGCCAGGAAGAGAGTTCTCACCAGAATCTAACCATGCTGGCACCCTGATTTCAGACTTCCATCCTCCAGAACTGTGAGAAAACAAACTTCTATTGTTTAAGCCACTAAGTGGTATTTTGTTATGGCAGCCTGAGCTGACTAAGACATTGACCAGACTTATTCATTATTTTGCAGCTTTTGCAGTTATAAAGGACAGAGACTCCGTCAGGCCAGTATAGAAGTCATTGTAAAGATACAAGTGGTGTGATAAAGGTGATGGAATCCTATAAGTTCACAATCAAAAGACATCATAAATCTGGTCTTACAATTAGGAACTGAAAGACAGTTCTGGAACTAAGGCAATACGTATGGATCTGAGATCCATAAACATGAGGAATGATTGTCACTATTAACAGACCAAAAGGATTCTTACTTGATATTTTGCCTACTTGGTATTCTATCTACTTGGTATTCCTACCTCTAATTCACTAATTCTTACCTCTATTCTATATAGTTTCTCTTTAATTATAGTTCTTGCTTTCTTATAACTGTGAGTTGCTATGACCCATTTTGGTCCTGACTTTATCACTTTTCTCAATGTCTATACAATCCATTTGTAAAATTGATTACATCCTAGTTTCAGGTTTATTTATTAGGTCTTCCTGTGGTTCTAGTCTTCTTTACAAGACTAAGTCTGTGAATAATAGCAATCTTTTTTTTAATAACCAACCCAGTCTTACTCACTCAGTTTAGTGAGAATGTCTCCATAGGGGAATAACATAAATTGTTGAGCATGTCCAATCTTTAGGTCATTGTCTTCCTCTGAACTTCTAATATTTATTGATATACAACTGACTTGCTAGTTAATAATGGGTTTGCTATCCAATTCACCCCTTCTTTACCATCTTTCATAGTTATTAAATTTGTATATTATTTACTTATGGTTTATAGCTTCTTGTCTCTTCTAGAAGGCATTCCTGATAGTATTGGAGGCTTTTCTAGTACTTAATGTTATGTGCTTATTGATTTGAGTCCATTTTCCTCAGTCTTATGAAGCTTTGAGAAAATTTAAGTGCTTCAGCTTTTCCATTTTTAAAATGGGGGCAGAAGAGAGCAATCAAAACCGGTAAATACTAGCTGATTATAACATTTAAATAGTATCAAGATACTGAAAACTGTCAGAAGACAAGGGGGAAAAAAATCCCAAGATTTGTTTCAGTACTTCTTGATTAGACAGAAGTCGCTTAGTTTTCCTTTTGACTATAATTCCTGCTTATATTCTCTCAGAGCAGAGGAGACCATAAGGTAAAAATTGTTACTACTAACAGTAAACTGGTGTGTCCAGGGCCACAGAACCGATGCTTTGTCACAAAATACTTCTTAGCAATATTTTTATTGATGATAGTTCCAAAAGAAAAAAATCTCCACAATGGCTGTTATATAGTTAATAGTTACAAAGTTAATAGATGGAGAAAGTACCTGGTTCACTACTCAACCAACCACTTTCTCTGGGAACTGCAACCCCACATCGGGCAAACTCCCCGCAGTCATGACTAAACTATCCAGTGGCTCACTAGTCCTCACTGGTACATTGTTGGAT